>JACEFZ010024079.1:0-63813 GCA_014155875.1 Cepaea nemoralis | reverse complement strand
GGGGTCAACCCCAGGTTGATTTCTTAGGAAATTTTACATTCAGTGGTTTGTCAGTAATTTCTGAACGTGAAATCAACATTTAACTTAACCTTGATACCAGCAAAGGATTTGAATACCCTACCTCAAGATTTGGTAACTGAGATGAATGTTGCAAATTCCTTGGACAGCTAAAGTAACTAACAATGATTGCCTAAAAGAGGCTAATGAAACTAGAACATTATATACAACAATAAGAAAGAGGCAAACAGCTTTATTTGGTCATGTGATGTGAGGAGAGGCATTAAAGAATATTGTGATAACTAGAAAGACTGAGGGGAAGAGAGGCAGAGGCAGACTAAGAGAAATGATGCTAGATGGATTGAGACGGTGGCATGGAGGAATATCAACAGCGGAGTTGATCCAGAAAACCAAAGACCGAGATCTGTGGAGAGTCATGAACGCCTATGCCAGCCAGCATGGTAGTTGATGATGATGATGACCTCAATATCAGTGCACTGGAAGTTTAAGAGTGAGTGCTCTTCTTTCAGCCACATCACTTTTAAGTCTAGAAATTATAGGGCACCATGAATATCGCATTGTTCTTAACTTCAATACTAGGAGAAAGTTATCCCAGTTGCCACTTTGAATTTTAGGGTGTTATTTAAGTCAGGTAAACACTGGTTATTTCTAAAGTTCAGAACATTACATTTTGGGGTAATACAATGTATTATATTTTATCTTTTCAGTGTGCTTTTATTTTTAATATTTCTAGAGTTATTAATATTTTGTATGCTTTCTTATATATCCCACCTGAACTTTTCCTTAAACTTACTAAAGAAAAAAAAACATTTCAGTAACCTTTTTTGTCCGTAGAGATTCATGCAACTGCCGTTTGGCATCTTTCTGCAGTGCCACCTTGAGACCATCATGGAGAAAGTACTCAACTGCCACTTTCCTACACCAGTCAATGCGAGTTTCTGGATAAACTGACCAATGCTCGGTTGCCAGTCGGTACATGGCATCTGCATAAAGTTGCAATCTTGGTTGGTTCAGGATATGTTTATCCCATACTTGTTCATAAGCTTGATTATCTGAACAAATAAGAACAATTTTAAATGCTTGCAAAAACATGTGACAGTAAATATATGTGATTACAGAATGTGCATGTGATAACTACAGATAACAAAATTGCTTTTTTTTACTTTGCCATTCTTCTTCTAAACAATGTATTTCCTTAATGAATTTAAACACAGGTGCCATGAACGAAAATATTGTGCAATTTCTTGCATGGCATATTTCGCTGATGTGAAATAAATCAGGCAAGAAATCGTGCAATATTTGGTTTATGCAGTCTGTTTAAATTCTCCTTCTAGCCTAGGAACTAAACTAAATCTGGTATACTTGGCAAACATTTTGGGAATTGCAGCACCAAGATCACAGCAGATTCTCACAGGGAGAAAGGACTCCAGGCAATGTGTACTATTTTTGGTGGATTACCTCCCAGGTCGACCCAGCCTAAAATAAAGTAGAAAGTAACAGACTCTTTTCCACACCTTGAAGCATATTGGGTATATGGTGCTTTCTGCCTTTTCATAACGAAAGACACCTCATGCCAGGTCTTGCAATATATCCTTGTTTACCAACAATGGCCACCAGACTGTCCAGGTCAAAGATTTTATGAGGGCACCCACAGACAAAAACCACCCCCCTGCACAGCACCATTAATCACAGAAAGGGCAATGAATGCACATATCAGCTGTAAACAATGTACCAATACAAGCAGGAGGAAGCATAGACTGGACTGATATTGATAATGCTGTACGGACCCAGCTTGCCCATACTGACAAGTCTCTAATGTTAGTTTGATTACACGAATTGGAAGTGAAGCCTAGCCAAGTATGTCAATGCCACCTGCGAGAGCAAGAAAGGAGACATCACAATCAACTTCTCATGGGAACAGCAAAAAGAGATGGCTGCTGTTTCAAAGGACTGAGCACGTATGGGAAAACCAAACATGCGGGGATGTCGATTGTGATAACATAACAAATATAATTATATATTGCAGCGGGCAGAACTTCATTTGACTTTTACCACTTTGAACTTGTAACTGCTGTCTTGGAGGGCTGAGTGATTGTGGCATAACGCAGCCAACATTATTCATCTTATCAACAAATGCCGCAAAAAGAGGAAACAACCTTAAAAGAAATTGACTTCACAAACGCAATTGGAGATTGGGACTTAAAACTTAATATCAAAACTGGAACTGAACAAGTGACAAATGACGTGGATTCTTAGAAGGATTTCATCAGACCAAGCTCGGAAAATCATTGGATGAAAAAACCACCTGACCCGCCTTCGCGCCAGTGCATAATTAACATATATCCCCATTTCATCAGAAATGTTAATCAGCCGCACTTTTGTCTGAATTCGCTCCATGGACGGAGGTGAGAAGAGTGTGTGATCAAAAATTCAATGGACAAGGCAAAAGTCTGGATCCGAGGTACGTTTGTTAGCCCTTGATTAGACTAAGAACCCGATGTATCAAGTGTCAAGTAACGTAAACCCATGTTGTGATGTCAATTGAAATGTATGATTATTAATTAAAACCTCAGAAATGTAAAAATGCTCGACTGTAGATTCTAATGACGCAAAGCCATTCCCGGCCAGAATATTCTCTTCGATGAAACTGCCACCTCTGATATTCTTAAAGATAATTATTAACTTTAAGAAGTGCATTACACTATTACATTCTATTCTAAACAACTGTGAGAAGTGATGATTCGAAAGCAATCTTGTGCATTTCACCAGAAACAGGATGCTATCACTGTCTACAGCTGAAATGACAGTTCGTGTACTAGAACAAGTGCCTTGTTCTAAAACAGACTTATCTATGCCTATTTACGATCTAGAAAGCTGAAAGAGAAATCAAATCTTTCCTTTCTCCTTTATCTATAGAGTTAATAGGGTTTGGCGAAATAAATATTTATATTTATGTCAAAATTAATTAGATAAGAGCACTTAAGAACTGCAATGCATGAGAAAGTGTGCTTCGCGGAACATCATCACGCGAAGTGAACTTAACTCATTACTCAACATAACTTAAAAACACAACACCACTCCACTCATCACCACACAACACAACACTCAACATCACAACAACAACAGGTAATGGAAGAGAGTTATTGGACACAACAAGAAGAAGAAGTAGTTAATTGGGAAAACACAGAGAATTATTTATACACATTGTGAACACCATTGAGTAGAAGAAATGTTATAAATGTATGTCATTTATTTACATGCATCTTGACACCTTCTCACTCTTGTCATTGTCTCACTGTACACGTTCACTGACCCCAGGTCAAATGAAGATTTACATACAGCAGGAACAAGTTGATACAAGGCGTACACAGTGTGATAAACTCTGACCACCCCAAATTAACCCAACACTAGCTTAGAGAGAAAAAAGAGGGGGAGGGGAACTAGTTCCTACTTCAGGAATTTAGGTTCTTTTACCTACTTTTAAAAGATTGTATTGGTAGGATTGTATATATTTATGTGAATACTCATCAGTGATCTTGGTGGCTACATACCAACAACCACCCAACACATCAGCAAACTAACCACCTAAATCAGACCTGAGAGAGGGAAGCCGAGAGAGGATGAACCACAAGTGAGAGGGAGGATGACTTCGCTATGAGCAGAGCATGGGGAGGCCTTCAGTGGAGCTATACGGGCAGACCTGAAGTGGATCCATCAGTCAATGGACCCTGGCTTACCTAATCCTCCAGTCACCAGGTTACATTTTACTTGGTATACCCCACACCTAATTACAGGAACACTGATATTATGGTTGAGACACCACTATCATACTTATTATGTACAACATCAAAATGTTTACTATGTTTTCACACTTGTTGACATTTCATATATTGATGCTTGTTATTGATTGTCTGGGACAATGGTCCAATGTGCAACTGTTCTATTACTTTGTGTAAATCACAACAGAGATGTATGTACTGACCAGAAGGCTCGGGCCAGTCAATAAATGATTAACATGAATTGACCTTCTGTTAATTTGTCAAGTTCAAACCTATCTGTGTCAACTACTTCTTTGTGCATCATGTTGTCAAAATCTAATGTGATTGATTATGTGTTTGATTGTTAAAAGATAAATTAACTCATAATGACTTACTAAAAGGGGAAATAAAAGACTCTATACCTATCAACTGCTCAACATCCATGTTTTCTTCATCTAAATCAGGCTGAGAAAATTCTCCTGACTTTCCTCAGATTTGATAAACTAAAAGGGGGCTCCAGAGCTAAAGAATCATTGGAGAAGGGGCAGATTCCCAATTAGTAAATTACCATTCTTACCAGGGCCATAATCTATATCTCCTAGACAATACTTAACAAAACGAGGCCTGCAGATAACTCAAGGTTCATATTCTGGGGTTATTGAAGATAGAAGAGGATGGGGCTCTACATCTTTTGTTAGAGATGGGGCATGCACTACAGTGATCTCCCACTCCCTTCAAAAATATATGACAGTGATGTTGAACTCACAGTGGTGGCAACATACTTTTCCATGAGCTGTATGGTTCTGGAGTTAACCCAGCCTCATGATGGTTTGGTTTTGAATCCTCTGGAAGACTGAGTTTTAACTCTTAAGTTTGACGTTTTGGTGTTCAGGTCACCAAAGTCCTGAAAAGGACTTTGGTCTATCGAAGTGCATCCTTTCTCCTGATCCAGTACCATCTCCATGAAGACCACTGCAGTGCTCTCCTTCCCCTATACAAAATTAGAACCAGCTGAAAGTATTGACCAGGACTCAAACTTCACATCTGCATAAAGGTAAATTCGGATGCAACCAGGCCATGATTCAGCATGGCATATAAAGCTGGCTGGTATTAGGTCCAGGCTGGTGATGTTTCCCCCACAGGTTTGAGGTATTTCAGTCAACCGACCCAAACCAAATACCCAGTGTCAACCCAGCCGTATAAAACGGGCATTAGAGACACACAAGAGAAAGGAAAACGGGAGAACTGACCATGATAGCCTTTGTCTGTTCTTCAGAGGTGTAACATCGGGGTCGGACTCTAGTTCTCCAGTATGTCTTATTATAAATGAATATTTGACCTTTAACTTTACAGATGATGTTATCAGTGCAGCAGAGTATCTGAATGTAAGGGGTTAGGATTCTCTCTCTCTCTCACAGAGAGAGAGAGAGAGAGAGAGAGAGAGAGAGAGAGAGAGAGAGAGAGAGAGAGAGAGAGAGAGATTTGGACTGGAGAGCCATCTTCATTATAATCTGATGCTGGTCCACATGGCCGAATGGATAAGAACGCGTGTTCATAAACATCCGGCGTGCTGATGCCAAGGTAAGCGGTTCAACCCCTACACCAGACAGCTGGACTAAAATGTTGACCTGTTGTCCTTGACTTTGGGATGTTAATTACAAGTACCTCTTGAAGTTGGAGTGGGTTCGCCTGATGGCGAGGGACACTGTTAATAGGGAAAGCTAACCCACATGCAAAATTCAGTCCATCACTACTATAAATAGTGTGGACTATGCTTGAGTTCAAAGCAAGCGAGAGCCAAAAAAAAAATGTTCATGTGACCAGCTGTTTGTACTTTATCTCCTGTAGGTGATACAAAGCAGTTCTCAGCTCACAGCACCAGAGCATTTGAATGTTAGGGATTGAACTCTCTCTCTCTCTCTCTCTGTCCATCCGTTCCCCCCTCCTTCCGCGTCCGAACTGGATTAAAGAACTATCTTCATCACACAATGTGACCAGCAATTTGTACTTTGATCTCCTTTCACACAAGGTGACACAAGGTGATTCTTAGCTCAGTGCACCTGTGTAATTAAGTGTAAGGGATAAGATTTTCTCTGTCTCTCTCTCTCTGTATATACATGTGTGTAGGGGAGTGGGGTACATGCATGTGTGAGTTTAATTAGATCCAAGAACTGTCTTTATCCTGTTGCACTTCAATCTCCTCCCAAACCACCCACCCACCCACACATATATACAGCTTAGTGAGAGGATTATATGTGATCTGTTCTTCTATATGGACACAAATGTGGGACAATGATTGAAGATATGGTATGAAAACTGAAGCAGGGAAGATGTGGTATTTGACAAGAATATGGGCAGAGAAGAAATGAAATGTCAAGTTACTGACAGTTGTGTTAATAGATCATCTATCAAGCAGCATGTTCTTTGTAAAACATTGCTCTCATTATGGCCTGCCAAGAAGTTTCTTCATCCTTTGCCAGTTTTCTGCCTCTTGCATGCTCATGCCTAAGGTGCCTGCAAAGTCCTGTCTCCATCTTCATGCTGGTCGACCCATGCCTTTCTTCTAGGAATCATGCCTCCCATCACTGTTCTCTCCAAGCTACTATGATGTTTAATAGGCCAACGCAATTCAGTTTCTGAGACACGATGATATTTATGAGCATGTTACATGACCGCTGATCAAATCTTAAAGGAATGACAAAATTTATGGACCAAATCACCAGCCGCGGTGGAATATAAATATAAGATTTTTGTGGCAAAACAATCAGCAAAAGAAGAAGAGGATGACAGAAAAAGATGAATATGGAAAGCTTTAACTATATAGGCAACTAGTAAATAATATAAGTAACTTGAACTTCATTAAAATACCAGAAGACAGAGAGGATCAGCGAGTCATAATCTCAATGTCTATCCGACCCAGGCCCCAGAAGAATAAACTGGAATGTATTTCACAAGTAAACACACATTTAACTATGAACACTTACTTTCCCTGTATTCACGTCTCAGATGTCTGTGGACATCTTTTATTACAGCCACAAGGTTCTGGTGTTCCTCAGACTGCAGGTTAACATTAACTTCTGCAGCCATATTCTATTTTGTCTGGAACCCACAATGAAAAAGAAAAAGAGAAAGACTTAAAAACACATTGAGAAGGGAAGAAGAAATAGAAATGAATAGTATGTGCACAGCATGGAAGGAGCTAAGGATGGGAGTGTATGGACGAGTTGACTGAGGACCTATGCCCCACTGGGGGAGAAAGGGTGAAAGAAGAATAGATCATAATATACAAAATGATTGACATAAATTCCTGAAACACAAATCAGTTTTAATGATTTATATTTCAGGTTCACAATTTAAAATACATTTTGCTCTAAGATTGTGATGAGCATTCAAAATAGAAAAAAATATTAGGTAATCTTAGAGCTACTGGGCAAAACGACAAAAGGTGAAATTAACTTTATTGAAACTTGCCAACCAAAAAGCTAATGATAACATTGACAGATTTGACGAAACAAAACAAATATCAGCCTTATTTTGAAGCTTTGGACATGCCAGGGTTAGCAGCCATTTAACCACAGGGTGTAATTTTAATGACTGTGCAGTGTTTAAAATATTGCCGTTCCAAGTTTTGTATACACCCTCTGTAAAGTTCATGCAACATAATAGGTAAATACAAAACTTGGACTGACAATATTTTCAAACACTACACAGTCATTAACAACACACCACGTATTAATATCACCTGTGTTATTGGGCCCCATTAAAGAAACAGAAAAATAACACTGGAATCTACCACAATGTCATAAGAGGTGACACAGGAGGGTTGGTGTGAGACTGACTGCCTCATCCTGTAGAAATCTATAGCTGCAAAATCCACCAATCAAAGGCTATAAATGACAGGCTCATGACCATTAAATTGCCCCTGCTGAATGGAAGGAAGCATGCAACCATTGTGAGTGTCTACGCACCAACTATGACCAATGAAGATGATGTCAAGAACAAGTTCTATGAGGACCTGCACAATGTATTAACATCTGTTCCCAAAGGAGACAAACTTATACTCCTTGGGGATTTCAATGCCAGAGTAGGCACGGACACCACCTCTTGGAGTGGCATTATTGGAAAGCACGGAGTCGGAAGTTGTAACAGCAATGGACTCCTCCTTCTTCAGACATGTGTCGAACACGATCTCCTGATTACCAACACAATTTTCCGTCTCCCCATGAGAAACAGGACATCGTGGATGCACCCTCGATTGAAACACTGGCACCTCATTGACTATGTCATCGTCAGGAGGAGTGACAGACAAGACGTTCGAGTGACAAAGTCCATGTGTGGTGCCGAATGTTGGACAGACCATCGTCTCATTATCTCAAAAATAAACATTCACATCAAACCACCACGGCGTCCTAAGGGGTGAAAATGCAAAAAAAACTAAATTTCACCTGCCTAAACAGCAAGAACATGCAGCTGTCATTTGAAAATATGCTGGAAGACTGCCTTAAGCCCAATGCTGCAGCTAAACAGGATACAGAAACAGAGTGGAGAGCCCTAAAGGACATAATTTACAACACTGCTATGGAAATCCTGGGTCCAACCCCCCGAAAGCATAAAGACTGGTTTGATGAAAATTCCGAAGACATCAACCAATTGCTGGTTGAGAAATATATTCTCCTCAAGGCACATTTGAATGACCCGAAGTCAACATAAAAAAAAGATGCCTTCAAGAACATTCAGAGAGTAGTGCAGCAGAAACTTCGGCACATGCGGGACTCCTGGCTGAGCAGCAAAGCTGATGAAATTCAAGGCTTTGCTGACAGACATGATATGAAAAACTTCTACGACTCACTGAAAGCAGTCTATGGTCCTACATCACCAGGCACAGCTCCCCTCCTCAGTGCAGATGGGGTAACATTGGTCACCGATAAGAAAGACATCCTTCAGCGATGGGCAGAACATTTCAGCAACATCTTAAATGCAACCTCCTTCTTCGATGATGAAACCATCAACTGCCTTCCTCAAGTTCCCATCAATGATACACTTGATGACCTGCCAACCATAGTGGAAGTAAACAAATCCATCCAGCAACTCTCCAGCGGCAAGGCACCTGGTCCGGACTCCATCCCGGCAGAGATATACAAGGCAGGTGGGCTAGTCCTAACAGAGCAGCTTCACCAAGTCTTTACAAACATATGGGTGAACGAGACCATGCCACAAGATTTCAAGGACGCGTCAATAGTCCACCTTTACAAATGAAAAGGAAACCGCCAATCCTGTGACAACCACCGAGGCATCTCCTTGCTTTCAATTGCAGGGAAGATACTCGCCAGAATTCTTCTCAATCACCTCATGGCCCATCTCGATCAAGGTCTTCTTCCCGAGAGCCAGTGTGGTTTCAGAAAAGAACATGGAACTGTTGACATGATTTTCGCTGCAAGGCAGCTGCAAGAGAAATGTCAGGAACAGAACTGCGAAATGTTCTCCACTTTCATTGACCTTACCAAGGCTTTTGATACAGTCAGCAGAGAAGGACTGTGGAAGATTATGGCAAAATATGGCTGTCCACAAAAGTTTGTCCAAATAGTGCGGCTATTTCATGATGGCATGCAGGCAAGAGTACAGGAAAATGGTGAACTGTCTGAGCTCTTTTCTGTCACCAATGGAGTGAAACAAGGATGTGTCCTGGCACCAACACTGTTCAGCCTCATGTTTTCAGCTATGTTGATGAATGTCTTCGAGAACAACGACATTGGAATAGACATCAACTACCGCATGGATGGAAAGTTATTCAATCTCAGAAGGCTGAAAGCTAAAACCAAAATTGACAGCGACACCGTCAGAGAGCTCCTGTGCCACATTGCGTTTAGACATAATGACATCATCAGAAAACACCACAAGAAACTAAGAAACTGTTGATAAAGAACACAAAGGAGTGACGTCAGACGACAACAGAGAAGGACAACGGAGAGGATCTTGTGTGATTCGGCTGAGGCGCGACATATTGTGTGAAGCCCGTGTTCGTTTGGAGATTTGGTTGTGAGAAGGCAAAGGCTTGGCTGAGGACTA
This sequence comes from Cepaea nemoralis, assembly GCA_014155875.1. NCBI lineage: Eukaryota > Metazoa > Mollusca > Gastropoda > Stylommatophora > Helicidae > Cepaea > Cepaea nemoralis. Next base: position 53,971 of record JACEFZ010024079.1, on the reverse strand, counting down.
TCAGGTGGAGGATGTCTAACGAAGAAAGTGTCAATATTGAGCAGAGGACCTGAAGGCATGGAACACCTAGACAATCTGTGAAAATGAGAACAGCGAGATAGACTGAGCTCCTAACTACAGTCGGACATTACTGGGATAGAGTCGTAAATATTTTGTGTGAATGCCGTTCCTGTGTTAAAAGGGACAATTCATTTTCTCGATGAATCCATTGTATTGATCCAGCGCATCATTAAAAGAATGTGTGAGTACTGTTGTTTAGGATGGCGTCGGTTGATTCTTCGCATTTACAGTTCGAGCTTATTATTGCTTCAACGTTAACGTTGCCAATTTTATAATTGCGGGAGTTGCGTTGTCGCATCCTGTTTGCTGATGATTGCGCTCTACACGCCAACTCAGAGGTTGACATGCAACACAATGTTTCAGCTTTCTCACATGCCTGTGCCAGCTTTGGGCTCAATATCAATTTGGAGAAAACTGTAGTTATGTACCAGCCAGCTCCAGGGAATAATCACACTGTGCCGAATATCAAAGTGAATGGTCATAGTCTAAGTGTTGTGGACAAATTCACCTATCTTGGCAGCACTGTGTCACAAGCTGCCACAACTGATGATAAAGTGAATACAAGAATCTCCAAGGCCAGCGCGGCCTTTGGCAGACTGTACAAGAATGTATGGGTCAGAAATGGAATAAGCCTGCAAACAAAGCTGAAAGTCTACAAAGCAGTTGTATTATCCACACTGCTATATGCTTGTGAAACCTGGACTGTTTATCAGCGACACGCTAGGAAATTAAACCACTTCCACACAGTCCGCCTTAGGAAGTTACTGAAGATTAAATGGCAAGACAAGATCCCAGACACTGAAGTCCTAGAAAGAGCGTCCATGCCCAGTATCCACACTATACTAATGAAGAATCAGATTCGCTGGGCTGGTCACTTGACTCGCATGCCAGATCACAGGCTCCCTAAAAGAATTTTTTACGGCGAGTTGCATTGTGGTAAACGCTCCCAAGGCGGCCAGAGGAAACGCTTTAAAGACACTCTGAAAATCTCACTGAATGTTTTTGGGATTAATCATGACACCTGGGAGACTGTAGCCAGAGACCGAAATTCGTGGCGTACATCATTACGCAAGGGTGCAGTCAATTGTGAGGCAACCAGGACTGCAAGCGCTGTGAAGAAAAGACAGAACAGAAAAACCACTGCAGAAAATCCTCCTCCAGAAACGTCAAGCATTCTTTGTCCACATTGTCAAAGATCATTTCGAGCCAAAATAGGCCTTATCAGTCATCTTAGAACTCACGGCTCCATACTTTCAACCCCACTGGATGAAATGAATGGTCATCATCATTCTTGATGGACAAACAACAACAACAACAACAACAATAGCTGCAAAATCCACCAATCATGAACAAGCCTATAAAGGGCTTGATGTGAGTTGGCTGATGAATGCAGAAGAACAGAGAAAAATAATCTGAATGAATACCATATAATAAAACCTGAAGGAGCAGTGCATTGAAAATTAGAATTTAATGTGTAAGGAAATGTGACATGCAGCATGCTGTCATGTTCAGAAGATTGAGATAAAAATAGAATGCACAAGCAATATGTGCCAAATAAACTATGTAAATAACTTGAGTCTGTACATTTTGCACACTGATATTTGGCTTCGGAATGCAAAAACATTATCCATGGTACTGGGTTTAAGACCTTGGCCTACTGAATCTTAGAGAACAAGGTGTTCCCAACAAAATTATATGAGGTGAATGTAGTATTGGAAGAGCTGGTAAATGTGTAGGAAGCTGGTGACTGAAGTGTTAATTTTTAACATAATATCTACATGACAATAAACTCTATGACCAAAACACTGTTGTCATATTCCACTTTACATATAGATAACAGATAGTTAATAACAAGTACTATTAGAGGCAACGTAAGTTAAAGACTTAATAGCTACTATACATCTGAACAAAGACACACCCGAGACACACAACAAAGGTTAGTTGATGTAATTGGTTGAGGGAAGCAAGAGGTTATTTGCTAGGTCAAGATAAAAAGTGGAGGACTGAAGACTTGGTGGTTGTAAGGTCGCTATTGACAGACAGAGAATGACAAGAAAGATCAGCGATGTAGACTGTTAGAAATAGAGCAAGAATATTTATTGGTGCTAGAATTCCCCACTGGATGAGGCGATCGTGAAGCATAAAGAACATTATAATCTGTTTGACATATTAGTTTGTTCCTTGGTGATAGGAGAGCGAATCCACAGCCTGCCCAGGTTGAATGGCCTGATAATCCACAATATATTTGCTAACAGAGTGGTGGATGCTAGGAAAGGGAGTGTATGAGGACATCTCTGCACAACATGGTGTTGTGCAAAAGGAATACATGTTTGATCGCCTACATGGAGCTTTGTCATTTCTTTGTATGTTATCAGACATTCTGTGAAAGCGAGCTAAACCAGTGTGTGTACCTGATGTTCTAGACATCCTAAAATCACAGAGGTTCATGACAACTGTCATCTCATGTCAGAATAATCAGTCAAAGTCTGGTATAAGTTTCTAAACATGCCACTCCTCCATTCCAGATTTCTGACCTGCTTATACACTTATTCTTGAGAAGATAATTTAGTGGATTCCCCTTGACTTCCACATCCACATGATGATTTGTGACCTCTGCCTTTGACAGCAGTTGTTAACTCTCAGGACAAGTGAATGTCCATCTCTGCTAAGGTGAAGAGTTGTCCACTCATTCCATTAAATTGTTGGTCCCCTAAACTGTGCTTGCCATTTTCTTGTCAACTGTCCAGCCTCCAGCACTAGCAGATAGTTGGAAGTTTCCCTACATCTAGCTAGACCATGGTGGCATCTCCCATAATCTTCTTGTACTTTAGATGACATCAAAGTATTTAAACAGTACAGGGCACTTTTACATGCCTTAAAGCACAGGTGCTAGACCATATTTTTATAGACCAATCGGTGAATATCATACTGGCCACACACCGAGGCATTAATAGTCACTAAATACGAGGGCGAGTCCATAAGTAAGTCACACAGTTCTGTGGCATGGCAGGTAACTGTAGTTGGTGTTTTCTACAGGTGTCATTAGGTGACAATAACATCAATCAAATTTTATATTCCCGTTCGTCAGGTGGCGCTAGGTGTCTCATGCACATGCGCAGCGCATAAACAAAGTGGCGACTGTACTTACAGAGTGTACAAACAAAGAGCAACGTGCTGTTATGAGTTTTCTGTGGGCAAAAGGTAGCCACTTTAGTAACTTTTTCTAAATTGCTTTTAATTATATAACCTGCATAGTTGGATAGCTCTTGAAAAAACAAATCCAACGGTACCTTATTCAAGTCTGTAGGTCAATTCTAAGGGAGATATACATGTTTGTGTGTCAGTTTATCATTTAAAATAGACATATAGAAGAAAAACGATTTTGACCTTTCACTTGTTGTGACCCTACCTATACACTCACACAACTGTCAGTTACACTGTCATCAAGGATATTACCACTGCCACTGTCTATTTCAAGAACAGATAACTCTGCCAGTTTATATACACACACGCATACACAGATATATTCATCTCCACATCATGCTGTGATGACGTCAGACCGCGGAGTGTGACAGCTCGCACGGTTGTCAACACGAGGCCGTGAAGTGGAGATCAATTTTGACCAGAGAATTGGCCTTACAAAGTTACCCAAAAATAAATGTAACTGAACTTGTAGAGTGATGACAATTTACATATATATACTAAAATGGGTGTTGAATGCAGACATGCAATTCATTATCATTTCAGTCGCTCTGAATAATCCATAAGAATATTAAATGATCATCGATGGATTATGACACGGAAAATCGCCATTTTCCCAGCCATGGAAATTACGGCATCATAGCATGCGATCTTAATGATTTCAGTTTGGGATGTAACCGCAGACTTAAATAACCGAAAATTACATTGTACGCGTAAAAATGGTTGCTCAGTTGAATTATTCATACTATATCAATTCATAACGCCCATATAAAATAAAATTTACGAGTCAACTTTCGTCTTAAAAAGACAGTCTCTTCATCTCCGTAAGAATGACAAATTTGAGAAGCCAAGATGTATACATTCATAGACAATGAAGGGAACTACAATACTCAGTAATCAGTGTCTGTTTTAATGCGATCTTGACATAATCGGGGAAGTTAACGTCACGAGTGCTCTAAACCTCCTTAAATCGGAAGACACAAAAACAAGAAATCAAAAATTACCGCAAACAAATTCTCTGGTAAAATACGACAAAACTAAAACGTAGTGCCTAGCAAAAGGACTGCCTGCAAAGGACATTCATAAGGAAATGCTTCCTGTTTATGCTGACTACCAGCCCGAATCAAAGCGTACTTCAATACAATGGAAACATCCTTCTTTGTCTTGTGTCCAAAAGTTCAAGGTTCGCCATCAGCAGGGAATGTTATGCTGACAGTGTTCTGGGATTGTCAAGGAGTGCTTTTAACCAATTTCAAGAAGAAAGGTGACAATGTGAATTCTGAATCGTACTGTGAAGTTCTATCGATGCTTCATGATGCAATTCGAAGAAAACGTCCAGGACTGCTGACTAGAGGTGTGTTGCTTCTTCATGACAATGCCAGACCACATACGGCTCGATTAACTCAGGAGAAAATTAACCAACTAAGGTGGGAAGTTCTGGAACATCCACCTTACAGCCCCGATTTAGCCTCTAGCGATTTCCACCTTTTTGGTCCACTGAAAACCCACCTTGGCGGGAGACATTTCGGGAATGACGCCGAAGTTGAATGTGAAGTGAAAATGTGATTTAGAAAACAGAGCACGCAGTTCTATGCAGCCGGTTTGGGAGGACTGATAAAAGGATGGGATAAGTGCATCAATGTTGGTGGAAATTATGTTGAGAAATAAAGGGACAATGTATGTATAAAAATAAACTGGTTTCAAGTTATCATATTTAGTTATTTTTCTACAGCCATTTGTGACTTACTTATTGCCTTCCCCAGTATAATTTATAACTTTCGCAAACATAAATGAAATGTGCATTACTTTAATGTGAAATTCTTCAAAATTAAATAGGCATTACAGTAAGAAATGCCCGCAATTGAAAGTGTATGGTAGTGTTAAGTTTGTTCAGTGTAGGATTTACTTATAAGCTACACAAGCTATAGCTTGGGGCCCCCAAGAAAGTGGGGGGCCCCAAAAAATATTGTCCGAGTGAGCAATTGTCATATATGTATACTTAAATATACTGCAGCATTATTAGTCCCAATGCTGCACGTCTAGTTTAATATAATTCCTTAATGCTTATATTATATAGATGGCCAGCCCATGGATCGTGCCGATGTTATTAACGTCCTTAAAGATATGGCGAGAACAGAGGACTTTGACGTCAGTGATTCCACATCGCTGTACAGGATGAAAGACCTGGGAGTAAGACTCGGCACAGCCAGACGCGAGAGGTACATCGGGAAAACAAAGCGCCTCGTCAACCAACACAGAACTGGCACTATTAGACACCGGACGCTGATGCATATGTTGGGGGGAGGATCTGAGCACCTATGGACATGTCCGGAGTGCAGCGAAGATACCCCAACTGATAACTGATTATATAACATGTTTCAAGAGATTAGATAATAAGTTTAAATAAGCCTTTGTAAATTGTGCCTTTTAAAAGAACTTTAGTTTCTTTTTACCAGAGTTTGCATTTTTAAGTTTGTTATGAATAAAAATGATTTTAAGTTAAAGATTTATTATTTCACTATCAATATACTTCTTAATAAAATTGTATTTCAGTTTAACCCTCTGGGTATCCGAAAATCATAATTGTCACTGACATAGAATATCCGGCCCTGAGTTTGTTGCATATCCTTTACAGGTCGTAGCAGTAGCAGTCAACCCCAGCTGTTCGTGGTTCCTATGCAAGTTTATTACGTGCCCGTTCAATATTCAATAGTTTTGTTTTGTTTGGTAATAAATATAGTGTAGTTAAATTCTTTACATTTATTCACCTTTATTAAATATAAGTATGATTATATTTTATAAATGTTAACAATTTAATTTTATTTAAATGATTTACTGTATCACTGTATACTGTACCAGGAACAAGCTAACATATAAATAAACATACTTGCTGGAATTCCTGAAAGCGAAAGTTGCAAGGTAGATAATATAAAACACGGAAGTTGTCTCCCTTTAATCCGGCAAAAAATAACAGCCGTACATTTCTTCGTTATAATGTGAATCGCCTTTTATCTAGAGGACACCTTTCATCCAAACATGACATACAAGTCATTTCCAGGCAGTAAATGTCACCTTGTGTTGAATAAATAAATAATTCTACCCTCTGAAGAATTACAGCATGTGTATTTCTTTTAACATTATAATAATAAATGCATTTTAAAGCATGAATGTAAATAAATCAAGCGCGGATGTGTTGTATTAAGACTTAGTTATTAAAATAGTGTATTATATATTGACCAAAGGGAAAGACTTCGCTATATGGATGGGGTGAGTATAAATGGTTATTAAATAAGTGCTATATTTAACTCTCAAACTATCGCACGCTATTTTAACCTTGGTAGGTTCATGGGCTGACTACATTCAACACAACATATTTTACTTACATTCGTCATAAACTCACTTCTATATAGCATTATTATAGCTTGAAGCATTCAGTTAAGACTACTCCGTTAAGACTATTAACTATTTACAATTAATTCATATGTTAATGAAGAAATTGCTAACGGGTTTTTACATTTTTATCTTCTTCAAAACAGCAGTCAAAACACAGCTTACTGGGGTTCAAATTTGCTTGTGTTGTAAAAGAGTAACAAATTACTAAAAAATACTACTCTATATTAATCTTTAAATCACATGGAAATCACCCGTGGAATGTAAGTTAAAGTACCTTGGCACACACTCAATACGAATATAACAGTGCAGATTAAGAAAGGCTAATGGCCTCCCAAAACACATATTAGTTTCTGTTGACAAAAGCGTTTGTTTACATTAGATGTTTGTTTACACGGCCAGTAGCTGTGACGTCATTGTTTAGCAGCATTAAAGTCAAGGGGAACGGAGGGAGGTGGGGAGGGGGGCGTGTTGCTGTCACTTCTACTGTTGCTGCACATGATATCTCTGAGTATTTGTATACTATCTGTTTGAAAGCAACTGTATCAGCCTTTTCATCGGTGAAATATGTTCAACATATACTTCATTTCTAAATGTAAATTTGACTGCTTATCGAGCGCGCAGGAATCGTTTGTTTTTATTTACGCAAGATGTGTTCTTGTTTCTGTTTAAAGGCGCCCGTGTTTTATGGATACAGAAGTGCAACTTGTGAATATATCAACGTGTTATAAATGGTGAGTATTTGCATTTGTTTATATTCTTTACCGGGATCATTTCTTTAAGACTTTCGTTACTTTAATCGCATGTAGTGATGTGTGTGTGTGTATGTGTGTGTGTGTGTGTGTCTGTCTGTCTGTCTGTGTCTGTGCGTGCGTGCGTGCGTGCGCGCGCGCGTGCGTGCGTGTGTGTGTTTTTTTTCCTTTCCATTACAGGATATCGATGAAATAAAGAGTTAATATGTGTAACTCTTTCCGTCTCTGGAGTACTTACTCTAAACATATCTGGGACTGAAGAACTCATATTAAATTATTAATAACTGCCAGGGATAGAATGAGAGAAAATAGCGCATGAGATTGAGTGGGTAAGATTAATACATTTCTTGAACAAAAAGAGTTAAAGTAATAACTTGGCTGCAGTGAGTTCATGCCTAGGTCGCACAGAGTTCAAAGTCTTTCTTAACATTAATTGTAGCTGTAGCAGCCGTAGTAGTAGTAGTAGTAGTAGTAGTAGTAGTAGTAGTAGTAGTAGTAGTAGTAGTAGTAGTAGTAGTAGTAGTAGTAGTAGTAGTAGTAGTAGTAGTATATTATATATAGCTATAGTAAGCTATAGTTACATTCGTCTTAAAAACCACATCTCTGTTGCTTCTAAGTTCTTCCTAATTTGTTCTTGGAATGTAAATGAACAAATTAGGAAGAACTTAGAAGCAACAGAGATGTGGTTTTTAAGACGAATATTGCGAATTCCTTGGACTGCCAGAGTAACAAACAACGATTGCCTGAAAGAGGCTAATGAAACTAGAACACTATATACAACAATAAGAAAGAGACAAACAGCTTTCTTTGGTCATGTGATGAGAAGAGAGGCATTGGAGAACATCGTGACAACTGGAAAGATCGAGGGGAAGAGAGGTAGAGGCAAACCAAGAGAAATTATGCTGGGCGGATTGAGACGGTGGCATGGAGGAATATCATCAGCAGAGTTGATCCAGAACACCAAAGACCGAGATCTGTGGAGAGCCATGAACGCCTACGCCAGCCGGCACGGCACTTGATGATGATGATGATGATGATGATGATGATGATGATGATGATGATGATGATGATGATGATGATAAGGATGATAGTTAGCCACCGGGATTAACCTTTTATTGGCGCGACTTTAGGCGTTGGAACAGAAAAGGAAATAGGCGACGCCAGATGGGAGAGAATATAATAAGGGATGTTCCAGGGCATTCATAGTTACTGCTTTACCAATACAGATCCAGTAGGCTTCCTGGATGGTGGCCATCATTTACGTGGATCTAATCGACACCAGCCGGTCTCCCTGGCTAAGTGGTTAACGTCTTTCTCCGTAATCCCGTATTTCCACGTAGAGTAACGCAGCTGCGCGAGATTCGGTAGCGGATCGCCTCGCGCTCGTTACTTACGGGGTATGTAAGCCGGTCTCTCAGAAATCAATGGCAAACTACTGAGCGTAATCTTGCCAAGAAATGAACAACAGCGGTAAAATGCTGGTGTTGACAGCGATGTCCTGTAAATAGGATATGAGGGGGGTGGGGTGGGGGAGATAGACACTAACACGATCTTCACTGTAATGCTTGAGCCACCCTAAAAATGTGCGATTTCTCCATTGCAGTGTCATCACATGCGTTGTGACGCAAGATCAAGGTCAGAGGTAGGCAATTCTCAAGAAATACGCGCAATGTAACATGTTTACCTTGTTCAAACAAGGACATATTCAATGTAACGGCTCCATGTGCACAGTACACAAACTCCTACGACTTCGTTTTGAGAATAAATTAGAATTTGAATAACGAAGACACAAACCAGAGAATGTACGATTTATTGCCTGGCATATTTCGCTGCATCTCGTCAGGTACATACTGCAGATGTCACACAACATAGAGTATAATAACTAGATACATCATTCAAGCTGAAATATACACATGTTCGCACAGTAATATCAATTGTTTACCATGGTAATTTTAAACTGACTACCATGTCTTTCTGTTTGCACAAAATTATAAATTAGAAGTCGGCATCAATGAATTTGTTTCATCTGCTGTAATTTGAATAGACAGAATCAACCATTTAAACATTCGTCGATTATTTAGTGAACTTTATTACGCCCCTTTCTTGCAGTTTGAACTGATTCAGTGCCAAGTAAAAAGTGTGTTTGGAGCAATCATAGTACATAATCAAATGAACAAGTATTATATTGTGGGAGAGATGCTACCAAGCACAACAAATAATAAGATGATCCTAGTATAGCAATGTATCGTCCTTTTGTCAAAATGGGAGGTCACAAGTGGCGATGTATTATTATCTTTCAGCATTGAACAAGTTAACAGTGTGGCGATGTATTATTATCTTTCAGCATTGAACAAGTTAACAAACATCGCTAAGAAATTGATCCCACGAAGCCAGGTCATAAATTAGAACGAGCAGAGGTATTTGCTGGGATGTTCTCTTGGGATGGAACGGATAAATGTGGCGACCAAGAAGACCTTACAAAGAACCAATGCGGGGAAAGACAAAGGAACTGTGCAAAGAGAGTCTTGTTAGCGTAGAGCCGCTTGCCTTCCGGTCCCGTGGTCATGACTTCGAATCTGCATCGAGGCGGATTTTAAAAATGTACCTGGGTGCCCAGTATTCATCGTCACCACCACCACCATCACCACCACCACCACCGCCACCACCACCACCACCACCACCATCATCATCATCATCATCATCACCATCATCATCATCATCATCATCATCATCATCATCATCAACATCATCATCATTAATTGCCTTACCAGCTGACATAGGCGTTCATGTCTCTCCTCAGATCTCGGTATTTGATGTTCTGGATCAACTCTGCTGATGATATTCTTCCATGCCACCGTCTCAGTCCATCCAGCATAATTTCTCTTGGTCTGCCCCTGCCTCTCTTCCCCCTGATCTGTCCAGTCGTCTCGATGTTATCCAATGCCTCTCCGCTCATCGCATGTATTCTAACCAAGCCTAATATAGGTACCAGATAATGTCTGGGAAGTAAATATAGCTAGCGTTATATTGTCAACGTCATCCCTTGAATGTCGATGGTTCTATACAATTATGGAGATAGCAACAATTGCTCATTACGCCTCATGACGTGTAAAAGGCCCAGAACCTTTACGCTAAAACTGAGCAAAAGAATAATTGATAAAAGACGTCCTATGTTTTACAAAAGTCTCAAAGATAGTCATGATGATGATATTAAAAACTGAATGCATAAATAATTTAATGCGAGGCAGTTCACCCTGCGTTCATTGCTTACTTCATATATTACACAGTTGTTAACTCCTCTATTCCGGACAGTTATTATTTCTATATAATACATTTGCTAGTAAAAAAAAGAAAACCCTGTATCAGAAACCTGCTGAGGGTAAGTGGAGGGTTAGGACCATTTCATTTTTGAAGACCTGATTGTACGGAGAAATAGGAGTTGTCTTTGCCTACCGTAGTGAACGATAAGTGCTTACATCGAACCCTTGTCCGACTGCGCTCGCATCATTATCAGCGTAATGTCCTAACCGAATACACTAGCGTTGGTCAGAAAGAGTTAAAATGATAACTGTCTGGAAGCACTCACCATAAGCTCAATGGGCCCTTTCATAAGAACGAGTTTATTTCTTTAACTTATCAACCTCAGAAGTCGGAGTGTGTTCGCCTGATGGCGAGGGACATTAGTAATAGGGAAAACTAAACTGCACGCAAAAATTAGTCCACTACACTAGAAGTAATAACACATGTATGATCTACGATTGAGTTCAAAGCGAGCGAAGGCAAAAAGAAACAACTAATAACTTATCAGAAGTTGATTATTAGGTTTCAAAACAATCTGGGACAGAAAGACGAAGAGCAACTTTTTGGGGGGAAACTACTGGTAAGGCGGTTATAAAATCAGTCTACCACACGTAAAGAGAAGGGTTCCATTCCAAGTTACGACCAAAGATATAATTCTTGGTGTTGAAAGAAACAGCTTAATTTGTTCTCTTTTGTGAAGGCAAACGATCTTTATACCTCAGTACAGGATGCAGAGTCGCTGACATAACTGGGCCAGAGTTTATGCTGACCAAAACGTCTCTTCATCTCCACTCGAGGCTTCCTGGCCAGAAATTATTCTGGTCAAAACCTGTCGTCATACCCACGTGGGGCATCCACTCTGGGCAGACACTATTCTCGTCAAAGCTTCGCATACCCACATAGGGCATCCGTCTTGGAGAGACGCTATTCTGATAAAAGCTTCCCATACCCACATAAAGCATTCGTCATGGAGAGACACTATTCAGGTCAAAGCTTGCCATACCCACATGGGACATTCATCCTGGGCAGACACTATTCTGGTCAAAACTTCTCGTCATATCAATGGGGAACTTCCTGGACAGACAATATTCTGGCCAAAACTAGTTATATTCATGCAGAGCAACCTGAGCAGACACTACTCTGACACTCGAAGGAGGGTTTGGCCATGACCTAGGCTGAGGTGAAACCTGTTGAGAATTCAAATAGTGCACGCTAGGAGGCAGCAAAAGAGTCGTAGTAATTCCCCGCGGTGATGCCAGAAAATCAGAACCAAAGTCTTCAATTTACCGCTTGAAGAACTCAGGAATGTACTAAGTGTATAGATTGCCTGTCGCTATGGAGCCAAGTTATTATCGATCCCAATTTATTCAAGACATCTCAGGGTGATCAACTGAAATTGATGGGATTATACAACAGCAGCAGTTAAAAAGTTAGTTGCATATTCTATAAAGGACGCAACAGTCAACCCCAGCATTTTTTTTTTTTTTTTGCAGTTTGTGATTTATTGGTAGAGATGCGTTCAGTAGTCGCCATTGCTTTCTGAACGACCGGTACTCATACCATTGTATGAAAACAAACGCACGGCGGTCTGCTTCCAAATCTCCCACAGTTGTGTTTCGAACGCGGTTTGCGAGATTACGAATTGCATCCGTAACACCTTCGCAACAGAGCGTAAACCACAGAGCCGACAGCAGCGGTAGCAACAACATTATCTATTTTGTTGCATATCCCTTACAGGACGTTGCAGTCAACACCAGCAATTTTCTGCTGCTGTTGATGTACTAGGCGAGTTTTTACATTCAGTAGTTTGACATTGCTTTCTGAACCACCGGCTCCCATACCAACACGTTATAACACAACGCGACACGGTCTGCTGCACAAATCGGTCGCGGCTGCGTTTCGAACGCCTGGTAAGCGGCTCACGAACCGCGTTCGCAAGATTTTGGAACAACAACAACAATAATAATAATAATAATAATAATAATAATAATAATAATAATAATAATAATAATAATAATAATAATAATAATAATAATAATAATTCAATTTTCAACAAAATCTTCACTATAATCATCAACCACTCGGTAGTGTTGGTGGTGGTGGTGGTGGTGGTGGTGTGTGTGTGTGTGGGGGGGGGGGGGGAGGAGAGAGAGAGAGAGAGAGAGAGAGAGAGAGAGAGAGAGAGAGAGAGAGAGAGAGAGAGAGAGAGAAACAACACCTCCAACAAAACCCAGTAAGAAATGCAATAACTGGTGTGTTGCTGATCTCGTAATGTAAACAAACACACACTGCGGGATATTTCTGAATAATAATATCTTGTATGGGCAGACTCGGTAGTGTTGGGGGTGCATATTTTATCTTGGGTAAAGAAAAGAACAAATGCATCTATATTTCAAGAGCAGAATACTGAAGAAGGTTGGCTATTAAAGACGATAAACCAAAGAAAATTGAAATATTTTGGTCACTTGAAACATCACGAAAGTTTGGAGAGAACAATAATGGAGGGGTATATGCCTGGGAAGAGAGGAAGAGGAAGGCCAAAGAGAGGATGGGTACAGGATGCGGCGGATGATCTCCAGGTGGGTGTATCGGACGCGGGACATCTTGCTTGTGATCGGGAAGTTTTCCGGAGGGTTGTTATGTGAGCGAGAGTCTGCATAGGACATGCTACTGAATGAATGAATGAATGAATGAATGAATGAATGAATGAATGAATGAATTAATTAATTAATTAATTAATGGGCAGACAAGACAGAAGCCAGCAACCAACCGCTGATACAAACAAAACTACAACAGCTAGCTGTATGTCATTTACAAGACGTTGCAATCAACCCCAGCGTTTAATTTAATGGCTGTTTGTAATGATCGAAATGATAACATACTAATAAATAAGAAGGAAAAAAACTCAATATATAAATAAATACAAAATAAGAATGCGGTGTTCCAATATCCCGAGCAGTCTTCTTTGGTCGTGTATTGGCAAGACAGGCATTGGAAAACGTCGTGACGGTTGGAAACATCAGCGGTAGAAGAGAAAGGAGAGGGCCGAGAGAAATGATGCACGGCGAACTGAGACGGTGGCGTGGAGGATTATCATCAACGGAGTGTATCCAGAACCCAGAGGATCCAGATTCGTGAATGCGCTTGAACATCCAACACCAGCTCGCAGGGCACATGATGATGATGATGATGATGATGATGATTATGATGATGATAATGATGATGATGATGATGATGATGATGATATTAGTATCTAAGACATGCTGTTATAAGTGAACTGGTTTTCTTCGATGTTTCCATCTTATAGAATATCAATCTGCTTCCACTGCTTGGTCCTTGTTCTCGATCTTATACAATATACGTGTCACAACAATGTTTTCCCGTAGTGAGTTTGAATAACGAAGTCTTAAACAACAGATTGCACGATTTATTGCCTGGCATATTTTGCTGCTTCTCGTCAGGTATATACTGCGAAATTCGCACAACATAAAGTAAAATAACTAGATAAATCCTTCAAGCTTAAATATACACATGTTCGCACAGTATTGTCTATTGTCTCCACGTTAATTTTATACTGATTATCATGTCTTTCTGTTTGCACAAAACTGGCATGTGTAGATTAATCATGATGGCTTCTGCAAACTTTAACAAGCGACTATGTTGTGTATTAAACAACACGTGAAACGCACTGTCTCTATCAATCACATGACCGGTTTCCAGACCGTGCCTTTCAATCGAGGACGCAGGCTCCCAACGCCTGTGTGTAGTATCTTGTCAATACGGTTGGGTATGTGTTCAACCACCCTATTGCGTAACTGCCGCTCTATTTTGCCGATGTAGGTAGGCTGGCACCTGCATGTGAATTGGTAAATGCAGTTGGGTTTCGCGTGCAGAGGTACAGATTCTTTTTACTGCTGGGGTGGGAATTGAATATATATAACAATAAGAAAGAGACAAACATCTTTCTTCGGTCATGTGATGAGAAGAGAGGCATTGGAGAACACCGTAACAGATGGAAAGATCGAGGGGAAGAGAGGCAGAGGCAGACCAAGAGAAATGATGCTGGATGAATTGAGACGGTGGCATGGAGGAATATCAGCAGCAGAGTTGATCCAGAAAACCAAAGACCGAGATCTGTGGAGAGCCATGAACGCCTACGCCAGCTGGCAGGGCACTTGATGATGATGATGGGAATTGGTGTGGTTCTGTACCTAATAACCGGAGTTGCAGCACAGAATGTTTTGCCGAATGCTGTAATGAGCCGGTCATGTAGACGTTGCATTACGTCATCCCCTCGAAATGTTAGCTGGATAAATACCTTGTGTTTAGGGACTGTAGTTTCGTCAGGTTTTGGTTTCGGCTGTTGGCAGTGGCGCTTTATAAATCCCGTGGAGTACCCATTAAGATGTAAGACATTCTTCAGAGTTTCAATTTCTTCTGTCAGTGTGTCCTGGGTGCATATCTTCCTAGCACGGTCAAACTAAGTCCGTACTAAGCCTCGTTTGTACTGGACAGGTGCGAAGCTCTGAAAATTTAAATATTGTCCAGTCCATGTTTCTATGCGGTACATCGATCTTTGAATTGTGCCGTCTGATCTGCGTTTCATTATAATATCTTGGAACGGCAACGCTTCGTTGTGTTTGTTTTCCATAGATATAGAGATGTTTTTATGCGTTATGTTCATTATGGCCTGGAATGAAGTTGCTTGTAGCTCATCTGTAGTGATAATTAATACATCATCCACATAACGACGGTAGAAGACAAAGTTTTTAATATCTGAGGATCTCTTTTCTTCTAAATGTGCCATGAAGATGTCTGCTAAAATAGTACCAAGAGGATTCCATGGCCACTCAGTCAATTTGGCGGTATATATGTTGTTGTTTTTTTTAGAAAAATTTTATGATGGCGGTACATAGTAATAATAGCCTCTCCAGAATAGATGCTGGTATGTCTAGTTTTAGTTTGTCTTTAATTACGTTCACTTATTATTTTCACTAATATTATTTTTATATATACTTGTATATATATAATTATTTTCAATCTAATAGCCCCCCCCCCCCCCCTAATATAGCCTCGCCGGCTTCCTGGCCTAGAGGTTAGTGACTTTTCTCCGTAATCTCGTATACTCTCGTAAGTAACGTGACGACGGTGAGAATCAGCAGTGGTTCAAATCGCGTCGGTAACTTACGGTGTATGTAAGAAAGCAATGGCAAACTACTGAGCGTAATCTTGCCAAGAAATCAGCAATCAGCTGAAAGATGCTGATGTTGACAGCAATATCCTGTAAAGGATATGCAAACATTTTTAATATAGCCTCCCTATTCACCAACGTTCCATTAGACGGCATTCCAAGACATTTTCTGTAACATTTATTAAGTTCAAAAGCCACAATTTACTGCTTTTGTCATTGCCAAACTGTTCATGACTCACATCCATAGACATTTGTCCGCCAAAATAATGCGTTTCAGAATTTTAAAATTCCAGTCCGTTTTCCCCACACGACTGTTCTGACTATGAAAACAACAATAACGGTTTCATAAACAGAATGCACCAATTGCCAACGAGAGGAACAGCACGTCATTTCCGCTTTGTAAACAAACTGTCTAAAACAAACAAAGACGGGGAAAATTTTAGCTCCTGCGTATCAGGAAGATAGAAGAGAAAAAGAAAATTACAGTGAGCTGTGTTTCGAACCGCCGTTTTTTGGTTTCAAAGGTAACGGACCTGATTCCCATGTTCATCATTATGCGCTCTGCCATATGTCGTAGGCGTTCATGTCTCTCCACAGATGTCGCTGCCTACTGTTCGGGATCAATTCTATTGATCTTAATCGTCCACGCCCTTGTCTTCGGCCAGCCTGTATAGTTCTCGCCCTGGCTCTGTCTGTTGTACCGTTGATCTGTCCAGTTGTCATTGTGTTCTCCACTGCTTCTCTTTTACATGGCCTCAGAAAATGGTCTCTTTCTTATAGTTGCATTAAATGTTCTACTTTCGCTGTCAGTTTCCATGCACTCTTGTTAGTTATTGTAGCAGTCCGAAGTATTCTCAACATTGGTCTCAGAAATTTGATCTCCATGTAACAGACACATTACTGCCGTGCATGCCGGCGACTGTCTATGGTAGAGTGTAACACACACATTATTACTTCATTACTGCCGTGCTTGTCATGGTCTCTTCATGGTAGAGTGTAACACACATTATCGCCGTGCTATCAGGGTTTCTCCATGGTAGAGTGTAACACACATTACTGCCGTGCATGTTAGGGTCTCTCCTTGGTAGAGCGTAACACACAATACCTTCGTACATGTCAGAGTCTCTCCATGGCAGAGTGTAACACACATTACTGCCGTGCATGTCAGGATCTCTCCATGGTAGATTGTAACATACATTACTGCCGTGCATGTCAAGATCTCTCCATGGTAGAGTGTAACACACATGTACATGTCATGGTCTCTCTATGGTAGACTGTAGCATACATATTCCCACTGTACATGCCAGTGGCTTTGTTTTAAATTCATAAATGTAGGCAATGTGTGGGAAAGTATTCTACCAGTTATGCAGTACTGCAGAGACATAATTGATGACACGTTTTTCAGTGCGTCTTACAGGTCGATCGTTGAAGCTCACCTGTTCCCTCGGTATTTGGAGGTGGGGGGTTGAGATTCAAGTCTTTTCATGTTTCTTTACCTTGTAGTGCTTATAACAATAACATCTTCCCCCTCTTCTACGAATGCCGATCAATGCCGATTAATGTATTGCAATTGATTTTTATTTACTGACTGAACCGGCGCTATCTCTTTATCTCTTGTAGTTCTTCGTATATTACTTTCCATAGTAAAATCATCCATTCATGTTAGTTGGCTGAATTATGTTTCATTATGTTTCTGAATAATTCCGTTTAATTGTTATATTAGATTAGTAATACGCTTGATTGGAAGTTGCAGTTGTAACTCTACAGGATTGAAGGATTTAACTTAATAATTAGGATACAAACATTTAAAGTAACAACTTGATCAGAGTTTATAAAATTAATGACTGTTTAAGGTTGAATAAGTAGAGAAGTAAGCGGATGCGTTGGTGTAATGGTTAGTTCTTTATACTGGCAATGACATGGGCGCGGTCGGAGGAGGGTGAATGTGATACTTTCGACGTTCGCTACGAGGGGAAAGGACTGGCCACTTAACCCTCCGTGCAATAAAAACAAGGAAATGTGATGTTCCTAACATATCACATAGCCGCATCAGGCTCCTGAAACGGGACATGTTGGTAAGCAAAGTCTGGAGTTCTTGTGGTCATATAAGAAATCATAGATACCACTTTCTGACTTATTTTGTGCAGTGGATTACAGAAAAGAAATAAACTTGGATAAGAAATCATAGATACCACTTTCTGAATTATTTTGTGCAGTGGATTACAGAAAAGAAGTAAGCACGCTCACCTCGTAAAAGTGTGCCTCGATTAATGTTAATCCACAAGTTAATGTTAATTCACAAGTATTGTTACTTTTATCAGACATATCGGCGTGTGTGGAGTAGGTTTAACTAATTCAGTGCCAAACAAAACAGTAAGTTTGGACCAAACATGGTACACATTCAAATGAAAAAGTAAAATAATGTAAATTTCCGTTCACTGTGCATTAAAATTGCGTAAGATACCACGAAACAAAACACATAACACGATGACTCTATTATGGTGATATATCGTTCCTCTGTATAAATGGAAGGTCACATTTTGGCGATTTATTATCCTTCAACATTGAATCAGTAAATAGATACAGTTTCACAATCCCGATATACCGGTTTCGAAGTAAGCTGCACGTCATTAGGAAGCAGACCGTTTTTCGTTTATTTTCACAATGGTTTGAGCGTTGGACGTTCAGAAAGCAATGTTAAACTACTGAACGTAAAATTGCCTAGAAAATCACAAAAAGCCAATACATTCTGGGGTTGATTGCGACGTCATGTAAAGGACATGCAGTTAACGTTAAACCATCAGATATTCCAGGCGCGTTCCCCAAGTCCGTAGTTTTCTGAAAGGACATTATCGAACTGCTTCAAAATGACCATAGACAAGACTACAAACACAGCACTAGAAAAACATCCCACAGTAAGTGTCTGGTCGCATGTTTTCTCTATTTGACCTTCACATTTAAGGGCATCCCACGAAGCGGCTTTGTAAACTAAGAATTCACTGAAGCATCTAGAATGTGATTTAAAATAATTATATTTTATGTTGAGAAGAAACTATCTATTATTTTTTATAAATTTAAATATGGATTAAAGGCATGTAGCACAACACCACCAAATAAATTAAAGTAACATTTTCTCGAACATTCATTTTTCCTGTGGCGACATTCGGACATGAGTCATGGACCATTTCAGTATCAATATTGGAGCTCGGCATGACCGAATGGATAAGAGCGCTCGTTCTTCAAACATCCGGTGTGCTGATGCTGAGGTAGTGGATTTAACCCATACACCGGCCAGTTGGACTAAAATATTGATTTCTCCGTCTTGATTTGGGGACGTCAATTTCGGAGTGGGTTCCCCTGATGGCGAAGGACACTAATAATTGGAAAAGCTAATGTAATGTTGACCGCGACGTCCTGTAATGGATATGCGAACCCAAAAAAAAAAAAAAATTCACAAGCAAAAATTATTACAGTGCACTATAAATAATACGGACTTGTATGGACTACGCTTGAGTTCAAATCGAGCGAAAAAAAAAGGGGGGGGGGGTTAAAGAAAATCGGTGTTTTTGAACTTAAACGATACAGAAAAGCTCTTAGAATACAATGAATCAAGAAGACAAGAATTACTGACATTATACAAGATGTGAACATCGAAGAAACCTGGTTCGTAAATAGCATCATGTCTCTGAAACAGATACTTCGGCCATATTGTAGGTCACAATGGTTTGGAAAGAACAGCGGATGGAGAATATCTTCGGCCGGCCGTGATGAGAGGGACGTGTTGCAATGAGCTGCTTCATGAGGATGATGGCATTAGGCACTCGACAGGCTCCACTCTCTGCACTGAATGCACTGAGAGACAGCAAATAGAGTAATTCCGGCAGTTTGTGAGACTGAAGCCACACTCGTTACTGCTTGTATTCGCACAACCACAACGGGCTGTGGTTTTTAGGGCTATATGAATATAATTAAGTGAATATAGTCTACCACACAAATACAAATCCAGGTAATACTGTTTTATATTCAGGCGACATATATAGTTCACGATCGAGAAACCCACCCCACGACCCTCCAAGCTTAGTCGCAAGTGTCGATCACAAGCCATATTATGAGAATCATCATCCTCACGTTGCAGGTCCTTTGCAGAACGTCGCTCTCATCACAGCCCACTGGCAAGAAAGAATACATCCTTGGCCAGTTCTCCTGCCTCTTGCACCACATGCTCTCGACCCCTGGCCAGTTCTCCTGCCTCATGCATCCCATGCTCTCGACCCCTGACCAGTTCTCCTGCCTCATGCACCCCATGCTCTCGACCCCTGACCAGTTCTCCTGCCTCATGCACCCCATGCTCTCGACCCCTGACCAGTTCTCCTGCTTCATGCACCTCTATCTCTCGACCCCTGGCCAATTCTCCTGCTTCATACACTCCATGCTCTCGATCCCTGATCAGTTCTCCTGTCTCATGCACCCCTATCCTCTCGATCCTTGGCCAGTTCTCCTGCCTCATGCACCCCTATCCTCTCGACCCCTGGCAAGTTCTTCTGCCTCATGCACCCCTATCCTCTCTATCCCTCGTCAGTTCTCCTGTCTCGTGCACACCCGTGCTCTCGACCCCTGACCAGTTCTCCTGCCTCATGCTTTTTCACACCCAAGATGTCTGCAATGTCTGTGTTACTCGACCCCTGCTTCTTCTCCCAGGAACCATGTCTATCATCGTTGTTCTTTCAAACACCTGTAAATTTTAATATGGTCAAAACATGCACATTGACCGCGACATGATGTTGTGTATGACTCAGTTTTCTTCTATGTTCGGTTCTTGTAGGATGTCAGCATCTTTCATTTTTTTGGTCCATGGTACTCTAAGAAATTTCCCTTACATTGTTTCCGGATGTCTGTGATGGGAGCAGCATTCAGCAGCGAACCTGCTCCATGACGATGATGGCACAGTCGTTGAGAATGTATATAAATTGACAGCCTGTGTTGACGCTTCCACTATGGGGTCCCTGCTACCCATGACCAGGGCTACGAGTTGATCTTATCTTATATAATTTACACACACAATTCCCACAGAGTCCACAACGCCTTCCGGCGGACACCAGCAATATTAGCTCCATAATGCGGTAACATGGTGGTTAGCGCTCTTGCTCTTGCCTACCAAGACAGTGGTCCAGCTTCAATCCTCAGCAGTAGTAGGGCTCTCCTGTTATTACCTGCACTTTCCTGGAACCGAACCAGTCCCCTTCAATTGTCCCTTGTAGGACATTGCGATCAATCCCGACCGCAGATTGATTTTCTAGGCGATTTTTACGTCCAGTAGTTTGTCATTGCTTTCTGAACTAGAAGTCAAGGTTGAAGTCCAGCTGACAGATATAGAGGTTATCCCGTATCCCCGCCGTCAATGTACCCGAAGTTTAAGATTGATTGATTGATTGATTTAGGAACCGACATCACAGCATTCGGGGCATTCCCATAAGCGCCCCGTCCCCATCCTCAGCAGCCAGCGAAGAGTTCCAACACTAATAGTTCCAGTAGCAATCTGATTATATGTCCGTCTCACCTTTCCTCTGAGCGTCGAGCGTAGGAGAGACCCCCTCGTCACACCTCGCTGCCTCATTCTTACCAGACCATGGTGATCCAATTGCTCCTCCAAGGTGTACACGTGTTCCCACAAGGCCGCAACCACGTCTGCCTTGTCATGCATCAATACTCCACCAAGTGTTGCCAAGCCAGCCAATCTGTCCGCTTGTTCATTCCCCAGCACACCGGCACGCCCAGGAGAAAAGATCCAGGTGATGCTTGCTACCCGTGACCTTCGAAGCGAAGCAAGCCACTCTATACGAAGCCTGCCTGTCCTCACCCTCCTCAGCATGCTTTCTGAGTCAGTTACAATCACAATGTGTGTATGTATCATGTTCTCCATCCATCGGAAAGCTGCAGAGAAGTTTAAGAGCTGGGACATGCCTATCCTGTCGGCCACGTCGACTGCTGAGTACCTTTTTATGGTTATGAATTTGGCGGGGATTGCCTGGGAAAGAAAGCCTTCATGATGCTGAGACCTAGAATATGCGAATGCCGAACATTTCACACCACAAGACTCTACCTGCTGTGCGGCTGCCTTTATCTGTTGTTTTATTTAATTTTAAAATCAATCCCTTTCTGTAAAATATTTCCACGTATAAAAAGTTTCCAAAATTTTATAAATATACAAAACTAAGAAACTTACATGTTACAGATACATTCTTCGAATGCCGTGGACCGAGAACAAGAATAATACTGACATTCAAGATCTGACCAGCCAAGAAAACTGGATAATAAACAGCACAATTTTTTGAACTGCCATTGAAGGCGTAGTTTCTGTAAGAGGGGGAAGGGGTTCGAGCAGCACGAAGATGGACCCGGAATATTAAACAATATAAAATAACACACAGTAATACAGCTTTACAGAACACAAATTACTGAAAACACAAGACGTTGCGGCCTTGATTAGCAAATAAATACATATACAAAACAACATATCATGGGGAAGACACTACAGTGACTACATTAAAGCATAAAAACGGGATGAGAATAAGGAATAGATGAGAGAAAAAAATGAAAACAATGAAGAGGAAATGAAAAATTGAAGAAAGATGTTTGTAACTTAACTCAGAATCCCAGGCTGTGATACTGTGATTCAGTATATTAAAGACTCGTTAGGACTGAACGCACATAAGACAGGGAGGGGAACTAGCAAAGGGTGGAGACTCTTTTCGGCGGACCATGATGAGGGCGACGTTCCGCACATACCCTGCTGCAGAATTATGATGCAAAGTTAGATCACACAGCACGGCTATCTCCATAAGTGCTCCAGTCTCCTCCCATAGACAACACTAGGAGAATCATATTGAAGGAGTTAGCGGTAGTACATTAAGATATGTGTGCGTCTTATTTTTATGTCTTGTTCGTCCTCAGAATAACGTGGCTCATTTATCCCCGTTTAGTCTAGTGGTTTTTTTTCCCCACACATGCAACTTTAGCACAACATTTGTCAAAAGGATGGTTTCGATTACTTCTCCAATACACATACACACTATACATATTTTTGTGGGTGTCTTTTTCTAATTTCGCAAATTTACCACTGAAGCCACCCATACGGCTTCTTTTTGCTATGTTGAGGCATTTTTAACTTCAAAAATGTGCAGATGGGACACCAGGTGTGTTCGCTCTTGTAGAGCCAGCTAGACATAGGATTAATGTACCCAAGGATAATGGAGGAGGGAGTAGGGGTGGGGTAGAACATCAACGGATATGTGATATCCATAGAATATATGAAGGTCCTACACTTAACAGTCCGGCGTATGTGAAGATCCTAACACTGCAAACTTACACCTGCACCACCTGCCGTGGGACTACCCTTCTATACATATGTTTATGTGGGGATCTGCGTGGCGAAGTAGTCAAATCTATTGCCTCGCGTTCCGAAAGTCATAGGGTCGCTTTCAGACTCCGACATTCGGTTGACGAGTGAAATATTTTCGGTGATCCCAGGGATCGTTGTTGCAGCTGTGGAGTTCGCGCTCTTTGCGACGCTTTCCACATACCGTTCTGCGGACAGAGACTGAACAATGTAGTATAAATCCACGTCCAATAAGGACAGTACTAGTGCCTTTAAACCAATGCTATGTATTTATATGTTTCCACACTTCATTGTATATAGAAATGATACTCTTTTGAAATTTGCCAAGAAGGAAATTTCGAACTCGCCCAAAGAAGTGTCTGTATCTCTTTCCCTCTACTATTTATTCCTTTCCCAATGAAGCACTAACTGAAACTGAATTATCATCCTTGGTGGACTCCATCATCTATATCCCAGGCAACACGGTTGAACTGAAATCATCATATTTTCCAAAAGCTTTTACGATTGTGGGACGCTTCAGACGGGGATGTTGATCTAAACAGCAGTGCCACACTTTTCATAAACAAGCATTTGTTTACATTAGCCTTGTCGGGGCCTCTGGACTGGTTGTTTACCTCGTTTGTTTGTAGGGGTTGCTAAGCGACCAAATGCTATCTCGTACTTGTAATGTAAACAACTGGCATTTCAAGCCTTCGTTGTTTGTGCTATCCGTTCTTTATCTTCCTGCTTGGTCTTATTATTTCTTCGTTTTATTGGGTGCGTGCTGTGCCGTGTTGCTATCTCACAGCTTGGTATTTCTTATAGCAAACTGGTTCTAAACAACAACCGGGGGTAAGAGAGAAAGAGATGACGGGGTTGAAGAGAAGGATCCAAAATAAAAGAAATGAAAATAACTTCTAGATGGGAGATAACATAAACGAAACAATGTTGGATTGATATGGTAATATTCTTTTCTGATCCTTAGTGCGAAGTACAAATGGGCCACGCGGATTTAGATCTGGAAAATTGACCTGGGCTCTCAGGCCTTCTTCTTCTTCAGCGTTCCGAGCCTATGAGGTTCTTTGCTGCAGATACAAGCCGTCTCCATTCGTCTCTCTGGTTGACCTTCTCTTGCCAGTCGCTGATTTCAAGTGCTTGTAGGTCTGTATGCATATTATCTCTCCACCGTCTTCTTGGTCTACCTCGGGGTCTATGGTCATTTATTTCCTGAGTGTAAGCGAGTTTTGTTTCCCTATTATCTTCCATTCTTTCTATATACCCCAACTATTGCAGTCTATTAGCCCTCATAATACCAGTGATTAGCGGGGACTTAAACAGATCATAAATGTCTTTGTTGCTTCTTCTTTTCCACTCTCCACTTTGTGTATCCCTAATGGGCCCAAATATGCGTCTTAAGACTTTGTTCTCAAAGGTTTGTAACAAGGCTTCGTCTCCTTTAGTTGTACTCCAGGTTTCAGAGCCATCCAGCACAACTGGTCTAAACAGTATTTTGTATATTGTGCATATAATGGGCCAACAAGAATTGTATTAAGAAGTAAAGACGGCCAGCGTGATACTGCCCACAGTACCCACCGTTTGCCGATTGGTCTGCACAAATGTATACCCAATGCACTTTAATGTGTGTAAAATAGTCCTTTACTTGCTGACAACTCTGCCACGTGAAGTTTTCCGTTGTTAGTGACTTTAACGAGCATTATTTTCTGATGAGGAAACGCAACATACAGACTACATGTCATGGCAGGGGAGACCAGGCCCTTAGCCTTGGTCTAGGATCGAAGCTCCGACAGGTGGTCTATTAGAGCATTGCTTTGCTTATCCGGCAGCTTCTGCAGCTTGTCTTGTTCCAGATGTATTGGTGTGACCTTTCCTCTGGAGTAAACTAGGCAGGCCGAGAGAGTGAGAGCGAGAGAGAGAGATAGATAAAGAGAGAGAGAGAGAGAGAGAGAGAGAGAGAGAGAGAGAGAGAGAGAGAGAGCTGCAAGGGCAAAATATTGTCTCCAGAATGCAGCCCAGGTTTTGTGATTTGGAAAGGTATAACTCCATCCCTGGTCCTGGCTATGGGTTGTAGTTTATTATGCCTTTTTGGAAGCGCAACGCACAAAGCTATCTTCTGCCAAGACGGCAAGGTGCCACTATTTTCTTATAGTAGCATTAACATTAGATTTGAACTAATTTCACCCATGAAAAAACTATACTGAGCCGGCAATGTGGCTCAGGGGAAGAGAACGCGTTTCAGACTTCCCCGACATATCGAGTCGAGGGTTCGAATTCAGCCTCAAACGATTTAGAAGCAAATCGCCTTGCGTTGATTTCAATGGCTTGAACATCGATCATTCAGCAAGCAATGATTATCTGCTGAGCGTATATACATACATTGGCACCTTTCCGTCTTGACAGACGATAGTTTGGTACATTGTGCTTCAAAAAGGCGTAATAACTGTCATATGGCAATAACTACGATCCATGGCGGTGGCGAGTGTGGCTGGTAAGGCCAATTCTTGCTGCAAATGTTTGCCCACAGTAGGTGCATGTGAAAACATGGTCACTTCCACAATTTTGCACCATCTTACGTCTCTCACGCTCTGTGTGTGCTTTATCTGCAATCATTTTCTCCTTTGTCTTTATTCCATTTCTGATAGTTGCCCTCCATGCAACACGTTCAGCGGCGACGTTCTCCCAATCTGCATTATCAATGCCTGTATCAATCATGTTCCGCTTACACACATCTTTGTATTGTAGTAGAGGCCGACCCTGAGATCTCCTACCCGTCTGTAATTCACCAAAAAAGATGTCCTTTGGTATTCTACCATCATCCATCCTCCTAACGTGTCCTATCCATCTAAGTCTACGAAGACTGAGCATGGAATACACCGTCACACAACCTGATCTTTCCAATACTTCAGTATTTGTGATTTTGTCTTGCCACTTAATACCAAGTATTCTTCGCAGACACCGCATATGAAAGCTGTTTAAACGTTTCTCTTGGCGTGAGTAAGTTGTCCAGGTTTCACTGCCATAAAGAAGAGTACTAAGGACACAGGCTTGGTAGACGAGGACTTTTGTTTTGGCAGTAAGCTTCCTGTTCTCCCAGACTCTTTTTGCTGACATGTTCATTGTTGTTGCTGCCTTGCCAATCCTGATGTTGATTTCCTGATCGAGGGATAATTTGCTATTTACCTCTGATCCTAGATATGTAAAATGGTCTACTATCTCCAGTTCGGCGTCGTCAATAAAGATTGATGGTACACCATGTGCACCTTGTGACACAATCTGTGTCTTCTTTTTGTTAATTGTTAAACCAAATTCAGAACAAGCATCGGAGAATGCAGATAGTAGATGTTGTAATTCTTCCTCAGAGTGGGTCGTAATCGCAGCATCATCGGCAAAAAGCAACTCTCTGATTAGTACCCTGCTAATTTTGGTCTTGGCCTTCAATCTCTGAGCATTATAGAGGCCACCATCTGAGCGTGAGTGAATGTATATACCGTCATCCTGATCACGAAAGGCATATTTCAGTAGAAGTGAAAAGTATATCCCAAAGAGGGTGGGGGCTAGTACACAACCTTGCTTAACTCCACTCTTGATTTCAAACTCTTCTGAAGTTGAGCCATCAAACTTGATTATACCCTTCATGCCTGTGTGGAACGATTCCACAATGGACAGAAGAGTTGGTGGACAGCCAATCTTCTTTAGTGCTTTGAACAGACCCTCACGACTGACCAAATCGAATGCCTTTGTGAGGTCGATGAAGGCAATAAACAGTGGCTGATTTTGTTCACGGCATTTTTCTTGCATCTGTCGCAATGAGAATATCATATCAATGGTAGACCGGTTCTGACGGAAGCCGCACTGAGATTCGGGGTAGACTTGATCTCCCAGGACTTGAAGTCTGCGCAGGACAATTCTGGCAAATACTTTCCCAACAATACACAGAAGTGAGATACCCCTATAGTTGTTGCAGTCGCTCCGATCGCCCTTGTTCTTGTACAGCGTTATGATGTTTGAATCTTTGAAATCCTGTGGGACTTGTCCTTCTCGCCAGCATAGCTCTATTAGCTGGTGGATCTGTAGAGCGAGGGTGTCTTGCCCACTCCTGATCACCTCTATTGGAATCCCATCCTTACCTGGAGCCTTGCCAGATGCAAGCTCATTTATAGCACACTTAACTTCTGTTATAGTGGGAAGTGTGTCCAGGTGGTCAAGAGTTGGCAGGGCCTCTATGGCGTTGAGGGCATCATCCGCCAGCTTGGTCTCACTTGAGTAAAGCTCTAAATAGTGCTCGACCCATCTATCCATCTGCTGTTTCTTATCAGTGATGATTTCTCCAGTCAAGGTTTTCAGCGGTGCACGTCTTTTGATCATTGGACCACAGGCTTTCTTTATCCCTTCATACATGCTTCTGATGTTTCCCTTATCACTTGCGATTTGAATGGACTCACATAACTTGATCCAATAGTCATTCGCACACTGCCTGGCAGCCTTTTGTACATCCTTCCTCGCTTGCTTCAGCTCACTCAGAGTGTTACGCGTTGGTCTTTCCTTGTTTCTTAAGAGAGCTATCTTCTTTTTATCAATCAAGGGCTGCAGTATCTGGCTGTTTGCCGCAAACCAGTCCTGCCTCTTATGATCCACAGTGCCGTAAACCCCTACCGCTGTTTTATAAATAATTTCCTTAAGTTTACTCCATTTATGAAGACCAGGGATGGAGTTATTGCCTCTCCATAGCACAAAGCCTGGGCTAAAATAAAGAAACCATGTGTTGCCCGTGCAGCATGATCCCTTTCTCTTGGCCTGCCTAGTTCACTCCAGAGGAAAGTTAACACCTATACATCTGGAACAAGACAAGCTGTAGAAGCTGCCGGATCAGCAAAGCAATGCTCTAACTGCCCGCCTGTCGGAGCTTCGATCCTAGACCAGCTGCCAACCAAGGCTTAGGGCCTGGTCTGCCCTGCCATGACTTATTTTGTCTTTGGGTTGCATTTCCTCGCACCAGGATAAGGCTAGTACCCTCCCAATTGCGCTCTTCCGCCCGAAGCCGTTGGCACAATGTGGGGTGTCGGGTTTGGTAAGCGCCGCCCAACATTCGGCGCTGACAGAAAACAGGTAGTACCGTCTACTTTGAGCGTATATATATATCTAGGTCTATAACCTGTTTTCTTACAATTAATTCTAATATCAGTTGCTCACTGTGTACAACAGCACTCATACAATGCTGTAGATCCTATACCATTGTCTACAACCAATACTGCAATATCTGTTGGTTTTTCATAGCTTTCTGAACGACCGGCACTCATACCATTAAAAAAAAGCCAACGCAAGGCGGTCTGCTGTTAAATCTCCACAGCTGTGTTTCGAACGCTGTGTGCGGAATTACGAACTTCGTCCGTAGCTCCTTAGACACTGGACTGACTGATAGTTCCCAGTAGCTGTCTGTTGAGGTGTTTTCCGTCATTATTCAGCATATTTTATAGATCTGTATGACATCTTTGTCCCTTCAAACTCCAAGACGCTCTAATTTATTCACATGCTACAGTTGATGGGTAAGTAGACAAGTAGACAGGCAGATACGTAATTTAGGTAGAGAGGGAGTTAGGTAGATAGCAAGTTTTTTTATACAGACAGACAATCATATGGACTGACGGGCGGACGGACGGACGCATGAATGGACTGGCGGGACGGGCGGGTTTGGATACGTGAGTAGCCGACAGAAAGGTAGACAGACATATTGACAGGCAGACAGACATATTGACAGACAGACAGGCAGGTAGATAGGAATAAAGGTAGCCAGACACAAACAGACAGGCAGGAAGATAGACAGATACATAATTGTATAAGGACATTTTCATAGTAATTCCCCCCTTATTTTTAATCGTTCCACAGAAGATATTGACTAACTTGTTGTATATTTTCTGTCTCTGAACCTAGCACATTGTCTTCTAACATCCTCCTCTCTGTTGCACTTCCACATCTCGCTACTTGTCAAGCAGTCGACAGACATAATCCATATTTTTATCCTCTCGCATTTAATCTGCTTGACATTATCATCGAAACACAGGCAGCGCTGAGTACAAACCGTTTGAACACCCCGCAGAAGACGAGGGGAAAAGCCATGAAAGGCAAAAAGAGCTGGTTATAACATTCTAACCCAGATCACAATTATCCAGGTCATGTGACTGAGGCGACGTAGAGAGTATGAGCGCGGCGGACCGGAAAAAGATAAAGAGACCGTAGTCGATAATCAGTCACTTCTGGAAATGACAAATGGAAATGACGGAACCCACCAGAAATTACAGTGGTTAGGTTTGTAAACTAAACGGCGGCATGGAGAATTTGAAATCCAATGTGGCATAATTATACCACGCAGCCGTTTGGCTTTCACACATGAAACAAATCAATCATGAATTTTGCCCGCCCTCTTGCTGGGCGGCAGTTGTGAAGCTGTTAGTTGCCGCGATGAGTCTTTGACTTATCAACTGCGTGGCTGAAACATGGCAACAATAAAATAGTGTACGGTTGAAACATTGCAATAATAATATAGTGTATGACGCTCAAGATGTCTTTGTTTAATAGTCTGTGCTTAAAATTTATGTGTTTAAAATTCCTTATGATTACACAAGGAACGGAAGATAAGATGGTTACCTTTGCTTTTTGTCCTCCTGTGTTTAACTATTCCGTTATCGGGTTTACAAATCAATGGTCTCACCGTAAATAAAATTTTAAAAAGTTGCTTGTCATTTACAGGACGTCACATTCAACCTCATCATGTTTTTGCTGTTTGTGACTTACTAGGCAATTTGTACGTTTAGTTGTTTGCCTTTTTTCCCCTGAATGTCCGACGCCTCACACAGTTGAAATCAACGCAAAGTGATCTGCTTCTAATCTGCAGCAACAGATATTGAACCCTCGATTTGGTATGTTGGAGAACTGTGAAACGCGTTCACTGCCCCAAGCCACATCACCGGCATGGTCTCACAAGTGTCAAAACAACACGCTGTGTTTCTGTTTGTTTTTAAATTGCCCTGCATGATGTGTTTAATCTCGCGGTTTCTTAATTTAGTTTAGTCGACCGATCAACATCACAGCACACGGGTGTAACCCATAAGTGCTGCGGAGCACTTCTAACTCAAGCCTGAGTCCGGAGAAATTCGGATCAGTGCACGAACTCCGTAGCACCGGCGAGGATCCTGAAATACTTTGGGTTGATTTTTAACTCGAAATTTTGCCCGGGCAGCGCCGTTAAGCTACTCTTTTTTCCATTTCCAACTGCCAAGGGATTTCTTACGTGCGTAACAATACACACGGGCGTCTGATCTCACTACCCAGAGACCAGGGGACATTTTGTTACTTGAAGTCCACGTGAAAAAAATGCCGGCCACCACCGGGGCATGAACCCGGGAAAGGGAGCTGGTGACCTTATATATCAATGCTCGTGATATATACACCTGTGAGAAATAATTACAGTTGTAGTCCCGCGCCAGTGGTGCGCTCGTTCGTTGCGGTGATCAGTCTTTCCTTGAACTGCTTGTATTGAAACAACAAATGTACCACAGCAGTGTCCGGCTAAAGGTCTGCGATGTGATAGTGTTATCACATTGTGTAGGCCTTGAGCAAGCAGGAAGAGGCGGACAGTCTTTCCTTCACTGTGACAGGCGACGAGCCCCATCGTCGAAGCGCGACCGACCTTGCGAGAAACACTGGACCAATATATACTACATGTCGCTGTGAGAAACACTGGACCAATATATACTACATGTCGCTGTGAGAAACACTGGACCAATATATATTACATGTCGCTGTGAGAAACACTGGACCAATATATACTACATGTCGCTGTGAGAAACACTGGACCAATGTATACTACATCGCGCTGTGAGAAACACTGGACCAATATATACTACATGTCGCTGTGAGAAACACTGGACCAATATATACTACATGTCGCTGTGAGAAACACTGGACCAATATATATTACATGTCGCTGTGAGAAACACTGGACCAATGTATACTACATCGCGCTGTGAGAAACACTGGACCAATATATATTACATGTCGCTGTGAGAAACACTGGACCAATACATATTACATCGCGCTGAAAACTTGTCGCTCTCCTTCACCCCCTCCTCTCTCTCTCTCTCTCTCTCTCTCTCTCTTTCTCTCTCTCGCTCTCTCTCTCTCTCTCTCTCTCTCTTCTGTCTCTTCTCATCCTTTACTCTGTCTCCTTCTGTGTATGTGTGTCTCTTTCTCTCCACTTCTCCGTCTCTGTCTGTCTGTCTGTCTGTCTGTCCATCTCTCTGTCTGTCTCTGTCTCTGTCTCTCTCTCTCTCTCTCTCTCTCTCTCTTCCTCTGGCTCTCTCTCTCTCTCTCTCTCTCTCTCTCTCTCTCTCTCTCTCTTCCTCTCTTCCCTCTAATCCACAATCAGTATGTCTACTGAGTTTTATGAGAAAGAGAATCTATTACCTCATGTACCATTGCGTCTGTAGTTTGCTCTTTTGTTTTTGTACTGCACTTTGCCTTATCATTCGCGGCTATGAAGTATTAGAACAATGCCATTCACAGCAACAGCAAGCTAATCGTACCCTAGTGTGATGTTTTCCCTCATGTCTTCTACTGTATGTTGCACAGCTGCTTGGGAATTTCCATTACTTCGCTAACGTGACCGGTTCAAAGCTGGGTCGCAATATGCCTTCGGGACAGGAAGTCGAACAAATAGATACACTATGTATTAGGTATTAAAGCGACCAAAAGTGAACTAACCACATGGTTTCATAACGATAATCCCCAATACATAGAACAGTGGTTCTCAACCTTTTTTGGCCCGTGCCCCCTTTCACCATATTTTCAGAACGTCATTCCCCCCCCTTTCGTATTTCCTACCTAAAAATTTGGCCCGTACCCCCTTTCACCACATTCTCAGAACGTAATTCCCCCCTTTCGTATTTCCTACCTAAAAATTTGGCCCGTGACCCCCTTCACCATATTTTCAGAACGTCACCATCACTGGCCTTACATCAAGGATCATCTGCGACGAGACCACGAGGACGTCCAAGAAGAAAATGGATTGACGACATCAGAGACATTGTACAACCACACGGAATGACACTATCCAGTGCCGTCCACCGGGCGCTGGAACGCAAATTATTCCTCCCCACGCCGCTTAACGGCAGAAGTGGAAGATGATGATGATGATGATGATGATTCCCCCCTTTCGTATTTCCTACCTAAAATTCCCGCCCTCGCTCCTACACAGCATACGTAATAATGGAAGCTAAATTTAATAGCACATACTAAAACAAGTCTAGACGTCCACATAAAACGTGATTTGTGGGTCTACTTAATTTATCAAATGAATTTTAGAAAGGTGAGTCGTACAGAACCGTACAGTATGAAGGGAAAAACAATATCAAGTAATCGGTTCTTGTATTAACACGATCTTAAAATGGGGGGGGGGGGGGGGAATTCCCCACCGGTTGAGAACAACTGACATAGAAATAGATTAAATCATTCTAGCACAAAGAAAGCTGAAAGTGACTTCAATCTTTCAATTGCCCGCACCGACGCATGTTTGCCGGAATTCTCCCTCCCCCCTCCCCCACCTCCCAGCCCCGCGAACATCGACCATCGCGTCATGTGATCTCTTATTTGTTACATTTGGTCAGAAATTTGCTACTGTCACTGATGGCCACTGTCACTGTTGGCCACTGTCACTGTGTATTTCATCATCATCATGTGTCATGTCAATAGGCGTGGCCGGACATGGCTGACCATCTCCCACGTGCACTTGTCCTAGACAAGGGCATGCTCTTGTCCCCATTATGCCGTATGACCAAGCCATCCAGGGAGTGCGACAGCGCAGTGCCTAGAATGCCTACCTTCCGGTCCGGTGGGCTTGTGTTCGAATTTCCAAGGATGCGGGTTTGTTTGACAGCTTAAGAAGGGTACCAGAAATTGTCCGGGGAAGTAAAGTTGGTCGGCGGGGTACTGACCACATCAGCCACTCATCCAGTGATGATTGGTCTATACACATGTGGAGCTAGCACCATATATCACATGAATGTGTGTACATATGTCTTTCAGATTTTTCTGAACAAGTCTTCCGGTATTAACCATTTTGTTTTCCCCCTTGCTCTTTTCTCATTAATCTGGCAAGTTGACACTAGGTTTTAGAGTTTATGTATTATCATTTTGTGCCCAAAAAATTTATTACCGCCCACGCGTTTCTTGAAGGACTGTCCCATTCTTTTTTCTGTTCATCCATGGTATTCTTTGCATTAAGCCTCTTTACAAGCAATGTATTGATGTGTTTGTATTCTGACAATTCCCTACCCCACCTATCCCGCACTTTTGAACATAATCTGTGCAACCTTATGGACTGAAAGAGTTAAGAAAAAAATTAATAACATAAACCTTGGACTTACTTATCCATTCTCCATTCTCCGCTGTGGCTAAACAAGGAGAAGAATGACATTTTCTTTAATAGCTCAATGTGCCCGCCCTCAAGACGAACCGTCGATCGCGGTTGGATGAACAATGGGTAATTTGAGTGGTATCCGAGCCGCTACCGACTTTTTCTATCCGCTGGCAGTGGTAATGATCCATATCTACTGCTTACAGCTGTTGTGTCGTACGTAACCAGACTGTGGTTTATGGCTACATGTGTATCGTTATGCGGGTTCCGGTTTTCTGACGTTAAATACCATGGTTTTACTATTTTGTATTTAACAGTTTCCGTGCTACGTGGAGAAATTTTATGTGAGGATAACTTAATATTGCGGGGTATTTTTAGTTCCGTTGTGGTGGCGACAAACGATAACTAAAGCTATATTTTTGACAAATGATAACGGAAGTTTCATTCTGACAAACGATAACCAAAGCTGTATTTGTGACAGACGATAACGAATGGTGTATTCGTAACAAACGATAATTAACGCTGTATTCTTGACAAACGATATCTGAAGCTATATTCTTGACAAACGATATCTGAAGCTATATTCTTGACAAACGATAACTAACGCTATATTCTTGACAAACGATAACTAACGCTATATTCTTAACAAACGATAACTAAAACAATATTCGTGACAAATGATAACTATATTCGTCACAAACGTTAGTTAAACTTGTTTTGTTAGCGAATGATAACTAAAGCTATTTTGTTGATGCACAGTAAATAAAGTTATGCTGACTTCTTTGTTCTTGAATAACAATATAAATTAAATGAGATGCACTGCGGTAAAGTTGTGTAAATGTAAACAATTAAAAACAAGAAATGTAGAGTAGCTTTGCAAAGTGCAATTACAAAAACAGAGGATGTTACGGTTACAAGTCTTCATCGGTAAACAAAAACAAGAAAACATAACATTAAGTTTTGTTGTTGTTGCTGTTTGCTGACGAAGACTTGTCCTTGCAACGTCCTCTATTATGGTAATTGTAGTTTGTAATACTGCCCTACAATTTGTGTTTTCAAAGTGTTGAAGTACAATAACACTGTTCGTAACGGACGTTCCCGAGGAACAATATCTACAATTGTGTTATTGACGACTGAGTTAATATTTATGACGAGAGATGTCTACAGTTGTGTTCTTGGTGAGCAATAAATAAAGTTGTATTATTGGCGAAAGTTGTGTTCTTAATTAAAGATAACTGCATCTGGATTCATGGTGACGCAGTTAATAAAGTTGTGTTATTGACGACTGAGTTAGGGTTCTTTACAGTCTAACAACTGTTATTGAGGGGAAATAAACTAAGTTGTGTTATTGACGAGAGATAAATAACTACACTTGTGGTTTTAATGAATGATAATTGTATCCGCGTTCTTGGGGAGCAATATCTACAACTGTCTTACTAACGAACCAGTTTGTGTTCTTGACAAGAGCTACCTACGATTGTGTTGATGATTAACGAAAAATACACCGTCAGCACAGAAGCGACAATCACCAAGTTGCAGGATTTAATGCAAGGCATATTTGCCTGCATCTTGTCAGGTGCACGATGTAGAGTTATATATCATATGACGTGAATAAATGAATTATATGCTGGCTGAAATATTTCAAACACACAGTCAATGATATTGTTTGAATGTATCAATACACATATCTTCTTCTTCAGCGATCCGAGCCATTGAGGTTCTTTGCTGAAGATACAATCCGTCTCCATTCGTCTCTCTGGTTGACCTTCTCTTGCCAGTCGTTGATTCCAAGTGCTTGTAGGTCTGTATATATATTATCTCTCCAACCTCTTCTTGGTCTACCTCGGGGTCTACGGTCATTTATTTCCTGAGTGTAAGCGAGTTTTGTTTCCCTATTATCTTCCATTCTTTCTATATGCCTCAGCCATTGTTGTCTATTAGCCTTCACGATACCCCTATAAATAGACGAGATGCAGCGAAATATGCCTGACAATAAATCGTGCAAACTAATGCTTGCGGTTTCTTTCACAAAAGGAACATGTGCTTTGAATAAATAAAATTGTTTTATTGAAGAACGGTAACTACAGTTATGTTCTAGATGAAACGTGCCTGCATTGCGTGTTCGGGACAAACAATAAATAAAGTTATTTAAACAAAGAAGCTTGCCGGCTCCATGGCCGAGGGATTAGCAGCTTTCTCCACTAACCCCGAATACTCTCGTCACGTGACGCGACGAGAATTAGCAGTGGTTCGAATCGCAAAAGTGACTTATGAAAGTATGGAGCCGGTCGCTCAGAAAGTCGTGGCGTGCTGATGAGCGTAATCTAGCCTTGGAATCAACATAGAGCTGAAAGATGCTGGTGTTGACCGCAATATCCTGAAACAGGATGGAAACGCGAAAAAAAAAAAAAAAAAGAAGCAATAGACAATAAATAGGTCGCACTGCCAGGCATATTTCGCTGTCTAACATCAGGTGTATACAGCAGGGTTATTATCATATGAAATGAAATGATAACATATTTTGCCTTACTTACATTTATTTTTGCTTTCGCTGGCTTTAACTCAAGCGTAGTCCACACAATTGCTACTAGTTTAGTGCACTGGGCTGATTCTTGTTTTTTTTTTTTTTTTTAAATATCCTTTTTTTACAGGACATCACTGTCAACACCAGCATTTTACTGCCGTTGTTGATGTATTGGCATGTTTTACGTTCAGTAGTTTGCCATTGCTTTCTGAACGACCGGCTCCCATACCAATTCGTTTAAAACCCAGCACAACGCGGTCTACTGCCAAATCGGTCGCAGCTGTGTTTCGAACGCGGGTGAGCGGGCTTACGAATCGCGTTCGTAAGATATGGCCACGGAGATCGGCTGCATGTGGATTAGCATAGCCTATTACCAGTGTCCCTGGCCATCAGGCGAACTCACTCCCATCTCTGAGGTACTTGTAATGTCCGTCCCCAAGTCAAGGACGAGAAGTCAACCTTGTTGTCCAACTGGACCGATCTAGGTGCTGAACCCGCTATCTCTGCATCAGCACACCGGAAGTTACACAACCATCGCTCTTATCCATTCGGTCTTGTTGACCTCACCCTTTGTTAGCGATAACTAGTGTTATGTTATTGACAACTAATGTTATGTTATAGGCAACTAATGTTATGTTAGTTAGTTAGTTAGTTATTCGCGGTTCCAACTTCACGGCAACGGGTCGTCCCCCATATTGCTCCGTTCCTGTGCCAGTGAATATCACAAAATGCTCCTCACTGCCCCATGTAAACAATGGAATAGACAGGAGTGTCGGCAAGCCAACAGCCCGCACAGGTACACTGTGCATAATGCCGCCGCCAGAATGCCAACACAAAAGCCCTCCACGAAGAATACAGTTCATCGTCGATGAAACCGGCAGTCACCAGAAAGACTTCATTGACAGGGGTTTTATACCATATGGCTTGGTCTCTTTCTGCAGGGCGACCCACCGAAAGCGCCGCACAAAGCACGAACTCCGTAGCTACAGCGACGACTCCCAGGAGTCTCCTGAAAAATGCACTCGTGAACCGAAAAGGCAAACCAGTCAATCCAGAAACAGCCGGCCGTCATCGTTCCGAACATGCAGTTCACGTGAAAAACAACCGCGGACAGATGCAAAAGCATTCCAGCGAAATTCACAGCTCACAGTGTCGCGCCACGCACTCACTCAGTAGCAGGGCGACGGAACCATATCCTCCTTAGTCGCCTCTTACGACGTGCATGGTAGGCAACAGTGTTACTATTTTGTGCTCCCCCGTATGAGGCCCCGGCAACACACGGGCGTAATGTTATGTTACTGACAACTAACGTTATGTTATTGACAACTAATGTTATGTTATTGACAACTAATGTTATGTTCTCGACAAATGACAACCGTGTTTATGGTCTTGACGAAGGACAACTAATGTTATGTTCTCGGGGAGTCATGGCTAAAACTGTGCCGTAAGTTAACAGTCAATGCAGACTGTCTTTATTTCAAACTACAAACGAAGATGTCTTCTTGGATATATGCATTAAAATGAGTGGTTTTATTGCTAAGGGAAGGAGCGGAGGTGACATACTAGTTAGTGTGCTATCATGCTAAGACACTGGTCCGGTTTCAATTCCTAGCAATGGCAGGTTAGTCTGTCAACCACAGTGGTTCTCAACCGGTGGAGAATTCCCCCCCCCCCCCCCGGGGGGGGGGGGATTTTAGGTTTTCAGGGGTGAATGAAGATTTCAAGATCGCATTAATACAAGAACCGATTACTTGATATTGTTTTTCCCTTCATACTTTACGGTTCTGTACGTCCCACCCCTTCTAAAATTCATTTTATAAGCAAGTAGACCCACAAATCACGTTTTATGTGGACGTCTAGACTTGTTTTGGTGTATGCTTCCATTATTACGTATACTGTGTAGGGACAGGAGCGGGAGGGGGGGGGGGGGGTTAGCTAGGAAATACGAAAGGGGAGGGAATGACATTGTGAAAATATGGTGAAGGGGGGCACGGGCCAAATGTTTAGATAGGAAATACGAAAAAAAGGGGGGGGGGAGACGTTCTGAAAATATGGTGAAGGGGGGCACGGGCCCAAAATGGTTGAGAACCACTGGTCTACCAGGACGGCGCTGTGGTCCATCCAGCATCATACGGTTTCTGGCGATTATCTGAGAAAGAAATGCGTCGAGGAATGAAAATGGTCACCCCACATCGTTAAGCCATGGTCTAAAATATGTAAAGGTTTTACACTGCACACATCACCGGCAGTGTCTGCAATAGCATTACCGTTTAGTTATTTTTATTTTCAAAATTTAAACATATATACACACAGCAACACACACACACACACACACACACACACACACACACACACACACACACACACACACACACACACACACACACACACACACACACACAGACTCTCTCTCTCTCTCTATATATATATATATATTCTTCTTCTTCTTTTTCTTCAGAGTTCCGAGCCATTGAGGTTCTTTGCTGCAGATACAATCCATCTCCATTCGTCTCTCTGGTGGACCTTCTCTTGCCAGTCCTTGATTTCAAGTGCTTGTAGGTCTGTATATGTATTATCTCTCCACCGCCTTCTTGGTCTACCTCGGGGTCTACGGTCATTTATTTCCTGAGTGTAAGCGAGCTTTAGCCGGCTCCATGGCCGAGGGGTTAGCAGCTTTCTCCGCTAACCCCGAATACTCTCGTCACGTGACGCGACAAGAATTAGCAGTGGTTCGAATCGCAAAAGTGACTTATGAGAGTATGGAGCCGGTCGCTCAGAAAGTCGTGGCGTGCTGATGAGCGTAATCTAGCCTAGGAATCAACATACAGCTGAAAGATGCTGGTGTTGACCGCAATATCCTGAAACAGGATGGAAAAGCGAAAAAAAAAAAAAAAAAAAAGCGAGCTTTGTTTCCCTATTATCTTCCATTCTTTCTATATGCCCCAGCCATTGTAGTCTATTAGCCTTCATGATACCAGTGATTAGAGGGGACTTAAACAGATCATAAATGTCTTTGTTACTTCTTCTTTTCCACTCTCCACTTTGTGTAACCCTAATGGGTCCAAAGATGCGTCTTAAAATTTTGTTCTCAAAGGTTTGTAACAAGGCTTCGTCTCCTTTCGTTGTACTCCAGGTTTCAGAGCCATACAGCACAGCTGGTCTGATCAGTGTTTTGTATATTGTGATTTTGGTGTTACGAGATAGCACATTTGATTTTAATAGATGTTGTAGTGCATAGTATATCTTATTTCCAGAGTTGATTCTAGTTTGTATTTCTTCCCTTATGATGTTGGAGCAGTTGAAGATTGTACCCATGTATTTGTATGTTTCCGTTCTTTTAATGGTCATATTATCTATTTGTATGTGGCCAGAGTTTTTAGCCATGCCGTCTCTTGAAATTACCATATATTCTGTCTTATCTTGGTTGATAACCAGCCCCATCTGTTGGGCTTTTTCCTTTAAGTGAGTCAATATTTCCAATGTCTTTTGTTCACTTTGCCCTATAATATCTATATCATCTGCATAACCAAGCAGCTTGGATGTTCCTCCAATATATATATATATATATATATATATATATATATATATATATATATATATATATATATATATATATATATATATATATATATATATATCCATCATGGGCCATGCCGGAAAGCGTGGGCGGTCATGACTCGCCATTTCACTCGATAACCAGAGTCGTGGATCAGCTCAGTGTTCCTGTCTCGGCCATGCCATCTGGCCAAGCCATCCAGGTATTTACTTCTCGGTCTTCCCCTTGGTCTGTTCCCTTCGATCTTGCCAGTTGTCACCAAGTTCTCCAATTCAATTCTTCTCATAACATGTCCAATATATATATATATATATATATATATATATATATATATATATATATATATATATATATATATATATATATATATATGCGTTCGCGAACGGTCCATCCTATTGAGATGAAAGTTTCTACATGTGTTCTTCTCATTCCCGTGCAGCCAACTGTCATAGTTTGTTAGTGTAAAAACAGTTATTTACGTAATAAAATTTAATTTTTTAATTTACGTTATAATTAATATATAGCTAGGGGACTTAACGTAAGAAAAGTTATATCAAGGCACATAACTTTTAGTAGCATTGCTATATATTTTATATATAATTGTTGCATTTTTATCAAAGCTTTATATATCTACAGTTATCTACAGGCATATGCGTTATAATACATAATGATAAAATCTTTAAGGCATTTTTAAAGTTTTCATAAAAATAATGCATCTATTTTAAATACGTCAAAATTTTCTACCTCATCTTTTTATTTTTCTTCAACAGCACATTAGATGAGTTACTCAATTTTTTTTTAAAACATTCCCATATGTATGGCAGTTACACCCACGTTGGGTATTTATGATGCCCATGTTAAACATTGCCTCAACGAGTTATTTTTCATGCGGTTTGTTGTCAAAGAATTGCTTCATAAGAGATGTCGAATGAAAGAATGTATGAGAGGAAATGGAGAAGAAGGGCAGAATGTAGGACGGGCCTGCGTGCCCAATTCTTAACCCTTTGAAAATAAAGATTTTCGTTCCTTTAAAAAAAATGTAATTTTTTGTGAGAGAAAGTTAGTTGCATATCCTTTGCAGTACTCTGCAGTCAACCCACCGCCCACCATTTATTGGCTGTTCGTGATATCTTGGTAAGTTTACTTTCAGTACTATCTATTCTTCTACTACACAGACAGACAGACAGACAGACAGACAGACAGACAGACAGACAGACAGACAGACAGACAGACAGACAGACAGACAGACAGACAGACAGACAGACAGACAGACAGACAGACAGACAGACAGACAGACAGATTGATCCCCGCCAGGGCCTGGGCGAAGCGGGCCGGGTCCTCTAGATGGATGGATGGATGGATAAAGAGAGATAGGTAAGTAGGTAGGTGGTTAGATAGACAGGCAGTCAGGCAGTTTAGTTTAGTCGTTGGATCAACATCAAAGCACACGGTTTAACCCATAAGTGCTCCGTTTTCCTCCTAACTCAAACCTGAGTCTGGAGAAACTCAGCTCAATGCACGAACTCCGTTGCATCGGCGAGGATCCTTAAATACTTTGGGTAGATTTTTAACTCAACATTTTGCCCGGGCAGCGCCATTAAGCTACTCTTTTTCGATTTCCAACTGCCAAGGGATTTTTTACGTGCGCAACAATAATCACGGGCATCCGATCTCACTACCCAGAGACCAGGGGAAATTGTATTACTGGAAGTCCAGGTGGATTTTTTAAATAAATCCCGGTCCTCACCGGGGCCAGGCAGGCAGACAGACAGATAGACAGACAGACAGACAGACAGACAGACAGACTGACAGACAGACAGACAGACAGACAGACAGACAGACAGACAGACAGACAGACAGACAGACAGACAGACA
Source organism: Cepaea nemoralis (assembly GCA_014155875.1). Classification (NCBI taxonomy): domain Eukaryota; kingdom Metazoa; phylum Mollusca; class Gastropoda; order Stylommatophora; family Helicidae; genus Cepaea; species Cepaea nemoralis. Next base: position 12,321 of record JACEFZ010024079.1, on the reverse strand, counting down.
GACAGACAGACAGACAGACAGACAGACAGACAGACAGACAGACAGATTGATCCCCGCCAGGGACTTGGCGAAGTTCGCCATCGGGTCCTCTAGATGGATGGATGGATGGATGGATAGATTGATAGAGAGAGATAGGTAGGTAGGTAGGTGGTTAGGTAGGCAGGCAGGCATGCAGGCAGACAGATAGATAGATAGATAGATAGATAGATAGATAGATAGATAGATAGATAGATAGATAGATAGATCATCGTCATCATCAAGTGCCCTGCCAGCTGGCGTAGGCGTTCATGGCTCTCCACAGATCTCGGTCTTTGGTGTTCTGGATTAACTCTGCGGATGATATTCCTCCAATCCACCGTCTCAGTCCATCCAGCATAATTTATCTTTGTTTGCCTCTGCCTCTCTTCCCCTCGATCTTTCCAGTTGTCACGATGTTCTCCAGTGTCTCTCTTCTCATCATATGACCAAAGAAAGCTGCTCTTTCTTATTGTTATATATAATGTCCTAGCTTCATTAGCCTCTTTCAGGCAACCGTTGTTAGTTACTGTGGCAGTCCAAGGAATTCGCAACATTCGTCCCAAAAACCACATTTCTGTTGTTTCGAAGTTCTTCCTAATTTGTTCATTTACATTCCAAGATTCGCTGCCATACAGCAAAACTAGTTCTGTATAGCAATTCAGCACTCTCTTTCTTACATTCATTGATAGTGACTTATTGCATAAGATACTCTTCATTTTCTGAAATGCGGCGTTTGCTTCCCCTATTTTGCTCTTCATCTCTGCTGTACATCTTCCATCTGATTTTATAAATGCCCCTAGGTATTTAAAATTATTCATTTGGTTAAGAATTTTCCCTTCTATTTCTATGTCACATTTTGGTGTCACCATTTTCTTTGATATCATCATTGTTACTGTTTTCTTGATATTCAAGGAGAGTCCTTTCTTTGCACTCTTTGTTATTAGAATGCCCAATAATCGTTGTAGGTCTGTTGCATATATATATATATATATATATATATATATATATATATATATATATATATATATATATATATACTCTCGTGTGTTGCCGGGGCCCATAAGGGAAGCAAAGAATAGCAACACTGTAGCCTACCACGCATGTCGTAAGAGGCGACTAAGGAGGCTTGATGGTTCCGTCGCTCTGCTACTGAGTGAGTGCGTGGCGCGACACTGTGAGCTGTGAGTTTCGTGTGAAATGCTTTTTAATCTGCCTGAGGTTTTTTGGAACGTGACTGCATATTCGGAGTGATGGCAGGTGGCTATGTCCCAGAGTTGACCGGTTTTTGCCTTATGCAGAAATGCGTGGCTGCTGGGCTTCTGGTTGACTGCCACTGCCATCAGCGATGAACTGTATTTTCGTGAACTATGTGGGTGAGCATCTAGGAAACATTCAGATAGGAAAATGACTGCCGATTCCATCAGAGATGAATTGGGTGTTTCGTGGGGGACTGGTGTGTTGACATTCTGGTGGCGGCATTATGCACAGTGTATTTGTGCGGGCTGTTGTTTGTCGAGACTCCTGTCTTTTCCACTTTTCACATTGGGCAGTGGGGAGCGTTTTGTGTGATATTCACTGGCACAGGAACGGAGCATAATGGGGACGACCCGTTGCTGTGAAGTTGGAACTGCGACTAACTAACTAACTAATATATATATATATATATATATATATATATATATATATATATATATATATATATATATATATATATATATATATATATATATATATAGTGCAAACAGCTTATGGCGATCTTGAAATTGGCGAATTTCTGTTGTGAAGAACAATATTATATTGTACGTTGTAAATGCATTACTATGTGCTTGAACTGTTAAACTTTTATAAGAGAAGATTCTGATAAGAAGAACTATTTCTTGGATCCCATGTGATTTACTTTATCAGGTCTGTATATAAACGAGCGTTACCACTCTCCTCTGCCTTACTAATAATCAATAATTCGATTATTATAAAAAAGACTAAAGATTTATTATATTAATTAAAATATTTATTAAATCATTTCTAACAGTGGCCGGGGGAATGGCTGTTATTTCCATAGAAATTGTTAGAATTGTTATGTCCCAAGTTTGTTTGTGAAGTGATAGAGAAATATAATGGGGACTCTACGTTGGCAAGTGAAGAGAGGGGCGGAACCTGCATGGGAATGTCCCGTGTGCAGTATTGTGGATTCTTAAATTAAGTATTAAGAATAAGTGAAAGATAGAGGTTGATATCCGATAGTTGTTTTGCAGCAACAGTCGTGGTTGAGTGGTAGGACTGAGAACTAGTGTATCTGCACAATGACCTGAGTATGGAGAGGCATGGTTTATCCCAACAAAACGATTCTGGGATCATCCCAGCTTCGTATCACGAGTAAGAGAGATTATTATTGGATTGAAATAGACGAAATGGAAGGAACTGTTCATCCTACGCCGCTTGCTCTATTCTGTGTAGAGCTCTGTCACCAAATAACTCTACTATAAAAGCTGCAATTGTTTTAACCATTTTGTGTTCACACGTTATGATGAAAGTAAATGTTATATTCGAGATTTGCACTACAAGTTGTATCTGTTAATTAAATTTGTTATTAATAATAGTATATTGGGTGTAAGTTGGTGTTCAGAAGACTGGAAGAAGGATATTCGGTGAAGTTGCCCAGGAAACGGGGCCTGCAGGAGTGTGAACATTATATAGGAATAATGCTGTTGTCAGTGCCTGGGAAAATATTAAGCAGGATTATTCTGGAGAGATTAAGAGATGCCATTAAGAAACAACTAAGGGATGGACAGGCAAGCTTCCTACCAAACAGATCCAGAACTGACCAGATAGTCATATATCACATAATAATAGAGCATAGTGTGGAACTGTACTCACGAATGTTTATTGGATTTGGGGATTATGAAAAAGCGTTTGACAGCATTAATAGGGAATCACTGTTGATGTGACACTGCGAAATAAATCCAGAGAAAATCATTACCTTAATAAGGGCAACATATTAAGATATGAAATGTGAGTATACATTTGAAATAAAAGCAGGAGTGTAACAGGGATACCTTTTGTCTCTATTATTACTCTTACTGACTATATACTGCGTTACGAAGACAATAATAACTACAGTCAGAAATGCAATTCAATGGACTCTTGAGAAATCAACTCGCTGATTTGGACTTGGCCAATGACACTGCACTGCTGTTACATCCACAAAACAAAATCAGTTGCAAGATAAACTAAATACACTTGATAGGATTTCACAGCAATTAGGTCTAAATGCATAGATGAAAGACAAAGATAATGAGACTAAACCAAGCACATAACAACCACATTTCTCAGTGGAAAAGGCGGGAATCTGTTTGGGAAGCAGTGTAGACAAAGATGTGGGAACAGATAGAGATATTGCAATTAGAAAATAAAAGACAAAGGGAGCTTTCATAGCACTAGAAAATGTGTGGAAGTCGACAGAAATTAAACTGATCACAAAATTTAGATTATTTAATTCTAACGTTAAATCAGTACTATCATATGAATTAGCAACACGGAGAGCAACGATGGAAAATTAGAGAACATAAAACAATAAATTGAAAGGGAAAAAATTAATATTTTAGGTATGTGCCAAACGAGATGGACAGGATCAGGCATCAAGATAGATGACGATTTCAAGATTATTTATTCTGGAGGTGAAGATCGTCATAGGAGAGTGGCAACTATTTTGGACCGGAAAACATCAACATCTGTTCAAGGATATTGGGCCGTGTCGGACAGAGTTCTACTAGTTAGATTAAGTGGCAGATCTTTTAGCTTAAATATTATTCAAGTATATGCACCAACAGGAGAATCCAGTGATGATAGTGTAGAAGAATTTTATAATGACATAGAGGCTGCCATAAAGAAATGTAAAAATTCAGAAATAAACATCATAATAGGGGACTTCAATGCAAAAGTAGGAAACTATGGTTTAGGAGAGAGAAATGAAAGAGGATACAGACTCGTGGAGTGGGCAAAAGAACAGGAAATGATTGTAGGAAACACCTGGTTTAAGCAACACCCTAGAAGATTATGGACATGGAGGAGTCCTGATAGCAGGATTAGAAACCAGATTGACTACATTCTCATTAGCAAAAGATTTAGAAACGCGCTAACAGTAGCAAAAACAGTTCCCAATGCTGATTGTTATAGTGACCACAGATTACTCACAGGAACATTGAGGATAAAGTTGAAGAAAGTCAAGTATATAACAGGAAACACTAAATATGATTTGTGTACATTGAGTAATGACAAGGAAATACAAAACAAATTCAAGATAGAAGTACAGAACATATTTGAAATATTGTCTGATCTAGAGATATTATTCCAGGATGTGGATGATCAATGAGAAACGTTGAAGAATTCAATCAATGTGGCTGCAGAAACAACTATTCCAAAATTAAAGAAGGTGGGTCGTAAGAAATGGATGACTGAAGAAATTTTACACCTCATGGAAACAAGAAGACCCAACAAAAATAATTCTGTCAAATATGAAGAAATCCACAGACAAGTCAGAATATTATGTAAGGAGGCAAAAGAATCATGGCTTGAGGAAAAGTGCTTAGAAATTGAAAACCATCACAACAGTCAAAATACCAAATTAGTGCACAAAAGAATTCAGGAACTTACTAATAAAAGAACAAGTACATCAACAGGGTGTCTAAAAACTAAAGATGGCAAAATCATAATAGAAAAAGACCAGATTCTACATGTATGGACAGATTATGTGAAACACCTTTATGATGATAACAGAGACGAACAGTGTAATATTAGATTTAATAATGACGGACCGCCAATTTTGGAGATGGAGGTTCGAAATGTTCTTAAGCATATGTAAAGCTGGCAAGGCCCCCGGTGCAGATAACATCACAACAGAAATGATTAAAGCTTTAGAAGAATTTGGACTAGAGCAAGTCACCAGACTGATGAACACATTATATGCTACTGGAGATATACCTCCTGAATTATGTAACTCTGTATTTATTGCAATCCCAAAGAAATCAGGAACCTTGGAATGTGATCAACATAGAACAATTAGTATAATGAGTCTCATCACAAAGATTTTGCTAAGAATTATCATGCAAAGAGTTAGGAAGAAGATACAACCTGAAATAGGGGAAGAACAATGTGGGTTTGTAGAAGGAAAGGGTACAGTAAATGCTGTGTATATGCTGCGAACAGTTATTGAACGTGCTATAGAAGTAAACAAGGATATACATCTTTGCTTTATTGACTATACAAAGGCTTTTGATAGAGTTAGACATGTCAACATGGTGGATATGCTTGCAGATCTACAAATTGATGGGAAAGACATTAGACTTATAAAAAACATATATTGGAAACAACAAGCTGCAATAAGGATTGATAATGAAGTGGGACAGTATCAGCCAATTAAGAGAGGTGTTAGGCAGGGATGTGTGATGTCTCCAGATCTTTTTTCCATATACAGTGAAAATATTTTCAGAAATGTAGAGGATATAAATGTAATCAGCATTGGAGGACGAAACATCAATAACATTAGATATGCAGATGATACAGTATTAATTGCAGACAATGCGCAGGACCTGCAACAATTAGTAGATGCGGTTGTTGTACACAGTGAGCAACTGGGGTTAGAATTAAATTGTAAAAAGACTCAGGTTATGGTCGTCACTAGGAAGGAAGAAGTGCCACAATGTAATATACAAGTAAATGGAAATATTCTTCAACAAGTGAATCGGTACAATTATCTTGGAACAGTCATAACATCTGATGGGAGATGCCTTGAAGAGATTAGAACAAGAATCGCCATGGCGAAAGTAGCCTTTAGCAAGATGAAAAACATTCTGACCAATAAAAAGATGTCAATTGAAACGAGAAAAAGAGTGTTGAGGGGATACATAGAGCCTGTTCTTTTGTATGGATGTGAAACTTGGACAATGGGCAGTCAAGCTGAAAAACATCTGATGGCTGCAGAAATGTGGTTTCTGAGGAAAATGCAAAGAATACCATGGACAGACAGAAAAACCAATGACCAAGTACTACAGGAGACAAATGAACATCGTACACTGATTAGAGAAATTAGACGTAGACAGTCAAAAATTTTTGGACATGTTATGAGAAGAACTGGATTGGAGAACTTGGTGACAACTGGCAAGATCGAAGGAAACAGACCAAGAGGCAGACCGAGAGGAAAATACCTGGATGGCTTGGCCACATGGCATGGACGAGACAGGAACACTGAGCTGATCCACGGCACTGGTGATCGAGTGAAATGGCGAGTCATGACCGCCCACGCTTTCCGGCATGGCACATGATTGATTGATTGAGAGCAATTAAAAGAATTACCACTAAACTACAAACAGGTATTCACTGGAGCCTGCGCGGAACTGCGGAACTAAAAGGGTATAAAAGAATCACCAATGTAGAGCTGGAGCAGATGTTAAGGAAGAAATCAGAGCACTCATGTACATGTTAAGGATCCTCACTAGTTATGGATGTGAACCTCATTGAGATAACTAAACAATTTATGGTGAATCATGAGATGAGGAAATTACACTGACGCTGGAGAGGACATACTATGAGAAAGCCGGAGAATAGTATAGCTAAATACTCCCCTTTCTGGAGCCCACAGGGCGAACGAAATAGTGGGAGACCTAAAAAAAAAAAAACACACGCACACCACAGAATAGAATTTAAAACAGAGATGAATGGTATCGGGAGTCCATAAAATGAACTGCAGGATTCCCTGGATGTAGTCAAGAGCTTAAGAGGAAGATCGTGGATGGCTCAGGCAGAAGAGACCATCCTGTAAAGGATATGCAAATAACTTTTAACTCTCGTCCTGGCGATGTGATTATCTATACGAATGGCTCTGTGTTGAGAGGGGGGAAAAATGCCCTTGATCCTCTCGACTTATAAGACATTTTTTATTATTAGCCCCTTCTTCCAGGAGTCATACCTTCCATCATTGTTCTGCCCAGACCTCTGTAACATGTAATATGGCCAGTGTATGTCAGTTTCCTAGATATGACAATGTTTAAGAGTGCGTGCACATCTTGTAGAAAGTAAGTGTTTTTACTTCTTCGTTGTCCACTAAATCCAAAGGAATTTCCTGTATCATTTAAATTTTAAAAATCCTATTTTCTTTCGTAATGATTGCGAAAAGATGCAGGACTCACACCTGACCCCAGGAAAGATGCATGTTTGGTATGTTTGCTGGTCTTGTGCCTAAGTTTCTGAATACAGTTTAACCCCTGCATTTCTATGGCCGGTCAAAACCGTACTTAATTTGAACAGACCATATCCTTGGTGAGTTTGGAGCCAAGATATTCAAAGGTTGTAGCATTTTCAATTCTTCATTGTTGAAGTTTGGAGCCAAGATGTCCAAAGTTTGTAGCATTTTCAATTCTTCATTGTTGAAGTTTGAATCCAAGATGTTCAAAGTTTTAGCATTTTCAATTCTTCATTATTGAAGTTTGGAGCCAATATTTGCAAAATTTGTAGCATTTTCTATTCTTCATTGTTGAAGTTTGGAGCCAAGATGTTCAAAGTTTGTAGCATTTTCAATTCTTCATTATTGAAGTTTAGAGCCAATATTTGCAAAATTTGTAGCATTTTCTGTTCTTCATTGTTGAAGTTTGGAGCCAAGATATTCAAAGTTTGTAGAATTTTCAATTCTTCATTGTTGAAGTTTGGAGCCAAGATGTTAAAAGTTTGTAGCATTTTCAATTCTTCATTGTTGAAATTTGGAGCCAAGATATTCACAGTTTGAAGCACTTTCAATTCTTCATTGTTGAAGTTTGGAGCCAAGATGTTCAAAATGTGTAGCATTTTCAATTCTTCATTGTTGAAGTTTGGAGCCAAGATGTTCAAAGTTTGTAGCATTTTCACTTCTTCATTGTTGAAAGTTATTTTTGGTTGGTATATTTGTGAGAAATTCTTTAGAAGCCCATGAGATGTGGTGTGTAAAATAATGAGGAGAACACGCGGGCGGATAAAAAGAGTAATGAGGATATCTTGAAATAAGTTAACTCACAAAGAAAGAGAACTGGTTATTCGCATCAGGTTTTTTTTTTAAGGTTTTCATTTGAAGCCCCTCGTATGTTAGCTTTCATGTTGAAAATTGATGAATTTTTCATGCACTTACACAACCTCTTTGTTTCGTTCTGTCCCCCACTCACTGGTAATGCTATCTTTTACAGGACCAGACATTCCCCTAAGAACCATGTTTTCAAAATTCTGTAATTGAAATAAATTCTTCGCTGAAAACCCTCTTTGGAATACATACATTTCAAATTAATAATATGCCTTTCTACCACGACGCTCGCCGACCATCCGGGCCAGGTGATATTTTGTTCCATACGTATTGCCGCGGGTTTGAATTCTTAATATTAATCTGGACTCCAAGCCTAGCATGGGTGTCAGGAATATCTGTGGGAGTTAGTTAGTTAGTTAGTTAGTCGCAGTTCCAACTTCACAGCAACGGGTCGTTCCCATTATGCTCCATTCCTGTGCCAGTGAATATCACACAAAACACTCCCCACTGCCCAATGTGAAAAGTGGAAAAGACAGGAGTCTCGACAAACAACAGCCCGCACAGATACACTGTGCATAATGCCGCCGCCAGAATGTCAACACAATAGCCCCCCACAAAACACCCAGTTCATTTCTGATGGAATCGGCTGTCATTTTCCTATCTGGATGTTTCCTAGATGTTCACCCACACAGTCCACGAAATACAGTTCATCGTCGATGGCAGTGGCAGTCAACCAGAAGCCCAGCAGCCACGCATTTCTGCATAAGGCAAAAACCGGTCAACTCTGGGACATAGCCATCTGCCATCGCTCCGAACATGCAGTCACGTTCCAAAAAAACCTCGGGCAGATTCAAAAGCATTTCACATGAAACTCACAGCTCACAGTGTCGCACCACGCACTCACTCAGTAGCAGGGCGACGGAACCATCAAGCCTCCTTAGTCGCCTCTTACGACATGCGTGGTAGGCTACAGTGTTGCTATTCTTTGCTTCCCTTATGGGCCCCGGCAACACACGGGAGAGTAATGTGGGAGTAATGGCCACCATTGCGATACTGCCCATATTACCCACGGAGTAATGGCCACCATTGCGATACTGCCCATATTACCCACGGAGTAATGGCCACCATTGCGATACTGCCCATATTACCCACGGAGTAATGGCCACCATTGGCGATACTGCCCATATTACCCACGGAGTAATGGCCACCATTGCGATACTGCCCATATTACCCACGGAGTAATGGCCACCATTGCGATACTGCCCATATTACCCACGGAGTAATGGCCACCATTGCGATACTGCCCATATTACCCACGGAGTAATGGCCACCATTGCGATACTGCCCATATTACCCACGGAGTAATGGCCACCATTGCGATACTGCCCATATTACCCACGGAGTAATGGCCACCATTGCGATACTGCCCATATTACCCACGGAGTTCCAATTGATCTATATTAATCTATAACAATAAGGGTTTAGCACCAAGTGCCGAATACGCATAAAGACATGTACAATGGTCTTATACTTACTGACTTCTATCATGCCACTTGAACAGGAAAAACATCGTTATATTTGGGTTAATAAGAGGGGAAGTATTGAATATTACCTGTGTTGTTGAGTTATCATGCTGAGATCACGATATTAATATATTCATGCGGTTATTTAAATATGTTTACTTGTCACCTTGAAACAGATGTCGTCTCTACATGTTGTGTTTAACACTTGCCAGGTGCGAAAATGCGTTGTCTGTTTTATCGTATGAAGTGTGGATTTGAATTTATATTTTTGTGTGTGTGCAAACATGTGTTCAAATGGGCCGTTTTATGTATTATGTGATGTGTGCGTTTTAGACACATATTGAGTAACATAGAGAGAGTACTGGGTCAACACTAACTTGTTCATTAAAGGGGTAAACCATGAAATTAACCCATACACCATTCATAGGTCATAAAAATGGCACAAAGCAAGTATTAATACTCAGCGCAGGTGTGTCATATGTAGGATTACAATCATAGAAATATCAACACTTAATGTAAGCGAAGTACTCCAGTATTTCATTTCTGAGAACAATGATGGAAGCATCAACAATCCGTGTAAGCTAACCATCATAGTATTTCATGTAGGGATACCAGCATAGAAACATCAACACTCTATGTAAGCTTTGTATCTGAGTATCTTATATTGGTGTACTATGATGGAAGCATAAACACTCTGCCTAAGCTAACTATTATAGAATTTAATGCAGGGATACCAAAATTAAAGCATCAACATTCAGTGTAAGCAAACAGTATGTCGTGTAGGGATATCATGGAAAAATCAACACTCACTGTACGCTAACTATCATAGTATTTCATGTAGGAAACCACGATGGTCTCATCAACACTCAGTGAAAGCAAACTATCGCAGTATTTCAATAATGGATACCATATTGGAAGTAGTACCACTCAATGTAAACAAATTTTCGTCGTATTTCAAGGGACAAAAATTGTGTTATTTAAAAGAAAAGAACTGGACACTTAAACTTAGTTTAACACTAAAATAGTAGAGACATTAATCAGATTGGGTAGTTGCAGGAAACTGCACATTTGGACTGTCCCAGATTATTTCGTCTGAAAACTGACTGAAAGTTACTCCTGCACTGAACTATACATGAACGTCATCATCATTATCACAATTATGCATTTAAGCTATTGAACTGATCTTGACTTTTCCCTGATCATTCCATTTCAAAGTTCTGCCCTGTGCTGCTCTCTGTAGTTCTATGTACGTGTATGCCTGCATTGATAACTATAATAATTGATGTTTCATACACGATGTCCTTGATCTATACCTTCACCTTTTACTCAGCATTGAACCCCTCCCCTTTTATTCTCCCCCCCCCCCCTCCACCCACTATTATCTCTGGTATTGATTCGTGTCTAAGGTGTGGCCAAGCGAGTCTTCACTATTTGATTACTTTAAGAATACGATTTTGTTCTATTATCTAGAAACAGTTATTGTAGTCAGTCAATCCAGTTTGTTTTTGTCATTTTTCAATAACACCATATATGGAATGGGGGGAGAGGTACCGTGGGGGCCAGACGCTCGCCTGCCGGCCCGGTGGTCGTGAGTTCGATGCACATCGAAGCGGATGTGTAAAATTGATTTGGGCTATCAGATCTATCCAGCCTAAAATAGGTATCAGAAAATGCCCCTGGAAGTAAATGCGACTTGATTGATACAGACCACATCACTGTGTTAAAGTTATTTGCATATACTGTACAGGACATAGCAGCCAACCCCAGCATTTTTTTGGCTGTTCGTAATTCCTGGACAAGTTTACGTTCACTAGCTTGCCATTGCTTTCTGAACAGCTGGCACCCATACCATTTCATAAAAAACAACGCAAGGCAGTCCGCTGCCAAATCTCCAGCAGCTGTGTTTCGAACGCAGTGTGTGGGATTACGAAATGCGTCCGTAACTCTCTCGCCACGGAGCCGGCTAAAAACCGATGTAAGTCTATAAAAAAATATGGGTCTGGAACAATGTGCTCTATGAGCATTAAGGCTTGTAGGTGTCCTTTAATCTCTGACCTCATATCGAATGCCTCTATACGATGTTATCACGTTTATTCTTTGTCCATAGTTTAGAGCAATATAATGCGAATGGACAAATGTACGAGGGGATTTCAAATGAAAACCTTAAATGTGTGTGTATGTGTGTGTGTGTGTGTGTGTGTGCGTGCGCATGTGTGTGAATATATTCTGAAAAAGTAAAGAACACATGTATCATGTTTCGATTTAGTCACCACTGCGTTCAATGCAACTCTCCCAGCGCAGATAAAGTGCTTTTCTGTAGAAACATCGACTATAGGGTCACTACTTGGTGTGACTGACCCGGTAGTGAAGTCTGTCTCACAGAAATCACGCCGTTTTAAAACTTCCTACTCCACTCATACACTTGCTGGACTGACAGGCACGCATAATCATTCTGGATCTTCTTTCAAAGATGAATTTCTATATGTTTCACCCCTTCACTGATAAAAAAAAAATAAAAATAAAAACGGATGACATAACGCTGCTCCTCTTTGGCGGCCATCTTTAAATTGTCCCTATGGCGTCACCGTTTTCGTCTGCACCGTTATGTCACCTACTTAACACTCTTGACATTCTTAGCAACAATATTGGCAGGGTACAAGACAATGACATGGTTATTGTAATTTCTATCACACTTTTAAAGTTGTCACTCAATTTTTCCCTTTTTTTGGGGAACCAATTAAA
>JACEFZ010024078.1:0-61616 GCA_014155875.1 Cepaea nemoralis | reverse complement strand
CAATATATGATACTGGGATATACCTGGTTCATTTTTCTATTTTAACCGCAGAAATCATGTGCCTTGGAATATGATCAACATCGAACAATTAGTATAAAGAGCCACATCACAAAGATTTTGCTAAGAATTATCATGCAAAGAGTTAGGAAGAAAATACAAGAATATCAATGTGGGTTCGTAGAAGGTAAGGGTACAGTAAATGCTGTGTATATGCTGAGAAAATTACTTTAACGTTCTCTAGAAGTAAACAAAGACCTACATCTTTTCTTTATTGACTACACAAAGGCTTTCGATAAAGTACGACATGTCAACATGATGAAGATGCTTACAGATCTACAAATTGATGGGAGAGACATTAGACTTGTAAAAAAAAAAACAAACAAACATATCTTAGACATATTAAGCTGCCATAAAGATTGATGATGAAATAGGCCAATGAATGGCACCTTGCAGTCTTGACAGACAAAAGCATGTGAGTTGGAATGTGGCCAAAATTCCATCACAATGCCTGGGCAGAGCTTTAGAGAATCATGTGGTGCCCAAACAACATGTTCCCTCTCTCGGCCTAGCCTTGTGTAATCCAGAGGAATGGGTAACCAATACGTCTGGCACATGGTAGGCTGCATACACTGGCGGCACCAGCGTCAAACCTCCGAGACCTCGCCTCCACGAGCAGGTGGCTAGTGGTGGCCAGACCCTGGAACCCAAGGGACCCAGCTTAGAGATGTTCAGCTAAGTCCCATAGGTGCGGGCCTCGTACTCGCCTGAACCTTAGGGCACGTACTCTGTCAATCACAAGTGTCCGGACCTGTGTAAAGCGATACTACCGTCAGACTCCCCGCCTGACTTTGCGGATCCCGCAACCACCGGGAATAGGCCCGCAGAAGATATCGCCGGAGATATTGCTCGTCTATTGCGAGCAAATCTCCCATCCTTCCACTGAGCAAACTGACTGAATAAGTAAAGAAACGATAACAGTAGTGGTATTTCAATTGCACTTGCGCTCCCACCTATGCTACATCCTTCATGTGTCTTCACAAAGTCGGACTAGAGTCAAGCTCAACAGGGTCTTCTTTCTCCGCTGATTCTACCAAGCCCGTTCCCTTGGCTGAGGTTTCGCTAGATAGTAGATAGGGACAAAGCCTATTAAGAGAGGTGTGTGACAGGGATGTGTAATGTTTTCTGATCTTTTTTCCTTATACAGTGAATATATATTCATAAATTTAGAAGATATGAGATCACATCAACATTGGGAGACGTAACATCAATAACATTAGAAATGCCGTTGATACAGTATTGATTGCAGACAATAAGCAGGATTTGCAACATTTAATAGATGCGGTTGTTGCACACAGTGAACATCTAGTGTTAGTATTAAATTGTAAGAGAACAAAGATTATGGTAGTCACTTGGAAGAAGGAAATACCACAATGTAATATACATGTAAATGTGAATATTTTTAAACAAGTGAATCCGTACAATTATCTCTGAACAGTCGTAACATCTGATGGGAGATGCCTTGAAGAGATTAGAACAAGAATCGCCATGGCGAAGGTCACCTTTTGCAAGATGGAAAACGTGCTGACCAATAAAAAATATGTCATTTACAACGAGTAAAAGAATGTTGAGGTGCTACATAGAAGCTGTACTTTTGTATGAATGTGAAGCGTGGACAATGAGCAGACAAGCTGAAAAACATATGATGGCTGTCGAAATGCGGTTTCTGAGGAAAATGCAAAGAATACCTTAGACAGACAGACACAATGGACAGATTTACGATATATCACCATACTAGGGTCATTGTGATATTCGCTTTGTTTCGTGGTATCTTCCGCAATTTCAATGTTTAGTGAACAAACATTTACATTATAATACTTGTTCATTTGACTGTGTTCCATGTGTGGGCCAAACCTAATTTTTGTTTGGCCTTGAATTATTTAAAGTAACCGATTTTAATCTTCTACAGCACGTCTGTGCAGAATTATTCCATTCATTCAAGCAACCTAGTGCCGTCTCCACGAAGAAGGTTGGCTGTAATAGATGTCGAATACTGTGTGTCTCCTGTTCCAATAATACAGTCTGACCGACTGCTGACTGTTTGTCTCCTGTTCCAAAATTATAGTCTGACAGACTGCTGGCTGTTTGTCTCCTGTACCAATAATATAGTCTGACAGACTGCTGGCTGTTTGTCTCCTGTTCCAATAATATAGTCTGACAGACTGCTGGCTGTTTGTCTCCTGTTCCAAAAATATAGTCTGACAGACTGCTTGCTGTTTGTCTCCTGTTCCAATAATATAGTCTGACAGACTGCTGGCTGTTTGTCTCCTGTTCCAAAAATATAGTCTGACAGACTGCTGGCTGTTTGTCTCCTGTTCCAAAAATATAGTCTGACAGACTGCTGGCTGTTTGTCTCCTGTTCCAATAATATAGTCTGACAGACTGCTGGCTGTTTGTCTCCTGTTCCAATAATATAGTCTGACAGACTGCTGGCTGTTTGTTTCCTGTTCCAATAATATAGTCTGACAGACTGCTGGCTGTTTGTCTCCTGTTCCAATAATATAGTCTGACAGACTGCTGGCTATTTGTCTCCTGTTCCAATAATATAGTCTGACAGACTGCTGGCTGTTTGTCTCCTGTTCCAATAATATAGTCTGACAGACTGCTGACTGTTTGTCTCCTGTTCCAATAATACAGTCTGACAGACTGCTGGCTGTTTGTCCAGTTCTTGATGTTATATCACCACGTGTAACGTTGCCTACATCTTTCTTGTATATCTTTAACCTTTACCTTAAGTATGGATTTTGTATATGTAGTATGGATTATGACATGGGAAATAACAATAGGATTTTTGAAAGCGTGGTATGGCCTTTCACCTATGTAATTACAATATGGTATTTATAAGTGTGGTATGGCTTATGAGGTGGGAATTACAATATGGTTTTTCCAAGTATGGTATGGCTTAGGAGTTTGGCAATTACAAAATGGTTTGTAAAAGTGAGGTATGTCTTATAACGTGGATAATTACAATACGATTTGTATAAGTGAGGTATGTCTTACGACTTGTGTAATTACATTATGTTTCTTATAAGTGTGGTGTGGCATATATGTGGGAAACAAGCTGTAGGAAATTCTTAAACAATATAGAGTGAGTGCACATCTAACAAACCTATGTAGACGCTTATACAACATCAGAGAATGCATAGTGAGAGCAACTGGAGGACACTCAGAACCCTTCACCATCAGATCCGGAGTACGACAAGGTTATGTCCTGTCCCCTCTCTTGTTCATAACATATATAGGCAACATATGTAAAGAAACCAGGCAAACAGGGACCGCAAGAACACTGCATGACGAGAACACAGAAGAAGAACCATCTGCAAATTTAACCATTAGAGAACTGTTTGCGGAAGACCATGCACTAATAACAAAATCAGAAGCTGAATTACAAGACCACGTGAATAGTCTAAACGAAAGATGTAGGGAACATAACAATGAAAATTAGCACAAGCAAAGCAGAGGTAATGACTATAAGTAAAGAAGAAAAAGCAACAACGATTCACCTAAACAAACATCCATGACAGAAGTAAAGAGTTTCAAGTACCTAGGATGTATAATATCATCAAATGGCAATTCAGAGGATGAGATCGAAAATAGATGCAATAAGGCAAACCAACTCATTGGACAAATGGCACCAATACTACAGAACAAACATGTATCAATTACTACTAAGAAAGCACTTTAAAACACAATCTTCTTACCAACTCTATGCTACCAATGCCAAACCTGGACAATGACAGAAAAAGACAAAAGAAAAATAACAACAGAAATGAGATTCAGGAGAAGAATACTCAATGTATCAAGAAGAGAAACCTCTGAAGTCGAAGTGGGGTCCCTGTTGGTTCGAGTTACTGTTAATAGGGAAAGCTAATCCACACGCAAAATTCAGTCCATTACTACTATAGATGGTGTGTATGGTCTACGCTTCAGTTCAAAGCGAGCGAGCGCAAATAAAAAAAACAAAAAACAAAAAACAAACAAAACAAACACACACAAAAACGACAAGATCAGAAATGGAGAAATCAGGATTAAAATGGGGGTTATAGCTGCATTACAATTAATTAGAAGGCAGCAAGTCAAATAAATACTAAATAGACTAAAACCATATTCAGAAGACATATTAGGTGACTACCAGTCGGGTTTTAGACAAAACAGATCAACAATAGATCAGATATTTATCTTACGACAAACAAATAGCCGAGAAAAACTGGGAATATAAAAGAGATCTCCATAACATTTTTGTGGATTTTAAAAATGCTTATGATAGTGTCCATAGGAATAGTCTATGGAATGCTATGCGGGAATTTGGAATACCAAGGAAGTTAATCAACATCACCAGATTATGCATGGAAGATACTTATAATATAGTAACATATAAAGGCAGGAAATCAGACCCTTTCCAAATAACATCTGGCTTGAAACAAGGTGATGCATATCGCCGCTCCTTTTCAATCTGGCTCTATAGAAAGTTGTAAGGAAGGTAAAGGAGGAATAGGATATTGGAAGAACATCCAGCCTGCTTGGTATGCAGATGATATAGATATTATAGGAGAAAATGAACAAAAGACACTGGAAATATTGACCCACTAAAAGGAAAAGGCTCAACAAATGGGGCTGGTTATCAACCAAGATAAGACAGAATGTATGGTAATTTCAAGAGAAGGAACGGCTAAAAACTCTGGCCACATAATAGATACTATGACCATTAAAAGAACGGAAACATATAAATACCTGGGTACAATCTTCAACTGCTCCAACATCATAAGGGAAGAAATACAAGTTAGAATCAACTCTGGAAATAAGATATACTATGCACTACAACATCTGCTAAAATAAAATGCGCTATCTCGTAACACCAAGATCACAATATACTAAACACTGATCAGACCAGTTGTGCTGTATGGCTCTGAAAACTGGTGTACAACTAAAGGAGACTAAGCCTTGTTACAAACCTTTGAGAACAAAGTCTTAAAACGCATCTTTGGGCCCATTAAGGATACACAAAGTGGAGAGTGGAAAAGAAGAAGCAACAAAGACATATATTATCTGTTAACTCACCGCTAATCACTGGTATCATGAAGGCCAATAGACTGCAATGGCAGGGACATATAGAAAGAATGGAAGATAATAGGGAAACAAAACTCGCTTACACTAAGGAAATACATGACCGTAGACCGCGGGGTAGACTAAGAAGACGGTGGAGAGATAATATACATACAGACCTACAAGTACTTGGAATTTAGCGACTGGCAAGAGAATGTCAACCAGAGAGACGAATGGAGACTGCTTGTGTCTGCATCAAAGAACCTCAATGCCTCTGAATGCTGAAGAAGAAGAAGAAGAAGAAGAAGAAGAAGAAGAAGAAGAAGAAGAAGAAGAAGAAGAAGAAGAAGAAGAAGAAGAAGAAGAAGAAGAAGAAGAAGAAGAAGAAGAAGAAGAAGAAGAAGAAGAAGAAGAAGAAGAAGAAGAAGAAGAAGAAGAAGAAGAAGAAGAAGAAGAAGAAGAAGAAGAAGAAGAAGAAGAAGAAGAAGAAGAAGAAGAAGAAGAAGAAGAAGAAGAAGAAGAAGAAGAAGAAGAAGAAGAAGAAGAAGAAGAAGAAGAAGAAGAAGAAGAAGAAGAAGAAGAAGAAGAAGAAGAAGAAGAAGAAGAAGAAGAAGAAGAAGAAGAAGAAGAAGAAGAAGAAGAAGAAGAAGAAAGAAGAAGAAAGAAGAAGAAGATGAAGAAGAAGAAGAAGAAGAAGAAGAAGAAGAAGAAGAAGAAGAAGAAGAAGAAGAAGAAGAAGAAGAAGAAGAAGAAGAAGAAGAAGAAGAAGAAGAAGAAGACGAAGAAGAAGAAGAAGAAGAAGAAGAAGAAGAAGAAGAAGAAGAAGAAGAAGAAGAAGAAGAAGAAGAAGAAGAAGAAGAAGAAGAAGAAGAAGAAGAAGAAGAAGAAGAAGAAGAAGAAGAAGAAGAAGAAGAAGAAGAAGAAGAAGAAGAAGAAGAAGAAGAAGAAGAAGAAGAAGAAGAAGAAGAAGAAGAAGAAGAAGAAGAAGAAGAAGAAGAAGAAGAAGAAGAAGAAGAAGAAGAAGAAGAAGAAGAAGAAGAAGAAGAAGAAGAAGAAGGTCAAATGATTTGGCCATGCAAGTAGGTTACCAACTAACAATATACCACAACAAGCAATGACGTACAGTCCAGACGGAAGCAGAGGAAGAGGCCGACCACGTAAACTATGGACGCAGGGAATAACAGAGTCCATGGGAATATCGATACATGAAGCCCATAAGCTGGCACATTCCCGCTATTTATACTCACCTCGACACCGCACAGTACAAGAGGAACATGATGAGATTAGATGAGATGAGGTATGGCTTATAAAATCGGTAATTACAATATGGATTTGTGTCACCGCCTCACCTTTAGATATATTAGTAGAGGGCTGCAACTCCAGCCCAAGGGATAGAAGCGAGTCGCTCAGGACCCGAGTAATCTAGAGCCTTCTCGAAAGGCTGGTCATCGAGTCCATGGTTCCGTGGACACTGATGTGGCCCGCCTAATGCGGGGTCCACGAGGAACTCGGACAGAGTTACCGCCCGTGTCGGATTGGGACACGAGGAGACCGGCAGAGGACAGACGGACTTGAGAGAGGCAACAAGGCCTGCCTGAGAGGGACTCAATAGATATTCATAGATATATATATACATAGGCTAGATAGTGTGCTAGATTGTTGTATGACAACTATGTGTTGATGTTTAACTATCTGTGATATGATGTAATATAGCGCGGGCTGTTAACCCACTGCGCCAACGCAATACAATAAATGTTCTATATCATAGCGAACGAAGTTATTGTTGCCTGTGTGAACCCGAGCTCAATACCTAGCTAAGAGCAAGACGATGACAGGCTTTTTGGGGGCTAGTTTTCCGGTTTTGGCATAAAATGTTTTGTGAAAAAACTATTGATTGCCATGTAAAATTACTTAATTAATCATATCAAATTCATTTTGGTAACACAAATTGTTAACTTCACAAGTTTACAAAATTTAGTAGCTATCTAGCGATAAAATAGAATTAATCTGAGTCCCTCAGCAGGGTCAAAACAGTGCCTCCATAGTGTGCCTCATTATTGTTATTCTGTAAACTATTTTTGACATGACTGTGACATATTTTGACCGTTACTAATGTTTTCTCACTCTACGAGCAGATTGTTCCGCAAATAGTGCCGCGTGCAACCTATGTAACTTTTCCAACAGTGACGAGAGTACAAGACAACATCGGAGAGTTCTGGGATTGAAAGCTAAGTTTCATATCATACCCATTGCAACTCTAAGCTGTACTTCTCATCATTCCATCAATGTATCATTTTGCTATCATATTGATTTGTTTGCATATACATGATCTTGTCACCAACATAACCTTGCATTTTGATTTACAAATTTAATAATTAAGGGAGGTAACTAAATTTTCTACTCCCCAACATTTTTTCTAAGGGATTTAACTTTATAAACAGTGACAACAAGTAAAACACAAAATGTCTAGCTTAGATAAATGCATTGAGCAAGGAATAAAATTAGGTTATACAGAAGAGAAACTGTCAGAATGGGCACAGAAAACGCACGCAGAAAACATTGCCCGTGAAGAAAGAGCGATAGAACGAGAGGAAAAACAAAGGCAATTGCAAATGCAGGCGGAAGAAAAGAAATTGCAAATGGAGGCAGACGAAAAGAAATTGCAAATGCAGGCAGAAGAAAAGAAAATGCTAATTGAAGCAGAAGAGAAAAAGATGCAATTGCAAATTGAAGAGAAGAAAATACAATTGCAGGCTCAGGAGAAACAGATGGAGCTCGAGGCGGCCGCAAAACAGGCCCAATTGAATGCCGAGACACAGATAAAACTAAAACAGATGGAGATTGAGTCCAACACAGAAATATCTGTTAATAAGCTAAGGAGCAAAGAGGAAGAACAAAAATATAACAAGTATAAAGGCCTCGTGAAGGCGTTCTGCTCAGGAGATTCCATCAGCGCCTACTTAGAAAATTTTGAGTGTCTCATGGCCTATCATAAGATCATAAAATCAGATTGGGCTTTTATTTTAATGAGAAACTTAGCTCTTGAACCTTTAAAAGTAATAGAGACAGTGCCACAGGAAATGCGAAAAGACTATGACTATTTGAAACAACGCATTCTCCAACATTTTTCTTTAGATACTGCAGGTTACCAACAACAATTTGCCAAATTAGCTCCACAACCAAACCAAACCTTTATAGATTATGTCAGTACAGTCCAAGACGTGTGCACAAAATGGATTAACTCGGCTAAAACCAACAACAGCCATGACAAACTTAAAGAGCTTATTATTATAGACAAAATAGTTAGCACCATCCCCACACCTTTTGCTAAGTTCTTAAAACAAATGGACTGTAAAAGCATTCAGGAAATCGAGTCCAAGGGGAATGCATTTTTCACAGCAAATAGGGACATTTTTCAGCTGAACATAAGTCACAACGATACAGCAGCTGCAGTAGTAAACACCAAATACTCCAAACAAACAGAGAGTAAATTTAAACCGCGCTCCAATGTCGGTAAAGTAGCGAAATGCCAGTATTGCGGTTCGAATCACGACATTTACTCGATGTGCGACAAATCGCCTAGCTATCCTCAGCACCTCAAAATGATGGTGGAAAAGCAGAAAAATAAACGTATTGCTTACCAGAGAGCGGTCAAATGTTATTTTTGCAATAGCTGGGGCCACTATAGTCGCCACTGTGAGGGCCGAAAGTTATTAAAACAGGCCAATGCTGCACTAGTGGAAACGTCGTCAGACGAAGAGATTGAATCACTGAATGAGTGTGATAATCAAAATGACAATGTAAGTGAGCTTGGAAATGCTGTACAAATTATTGACACCATTACAGACAGTAAGTGTAACACCTGTACGAAGTTCCAACTTGACACAACATTACTATGCGGTCACACCATCCCTATTGTAAATGAAACAGCCAACGCTGCTTTGTCATCCACAGGAAAGCTAGTGTTTTCAACAGGGTTTGTAAATAACAAAAAGTGCACATTAATTCGCGATTCCGGCGCAACGCTCTGTGGAGTTAAGAAAACATTAATAGACACTAAAGACTACACAAACAAACATGTGACTTGTCGCACATTCTCAGGTACTATAGAGAAATACCCCCTTGCCCTGGTCGAAATTCGAACACCATTCATATCTGGACACATATTGTGCGCTGTCCTTGAAAATCCAGTCGCTGATATTATACTTGGGAACCTCCCCAACATACGACCATGCTCTAAAAAGGAAATTAGAGATTGGGAGCATAAAAACGGTATCCACCATACGAACAGCGATGCTACAGAGAAACACCATTCATGTTTGTCTCAATCTGCCAAAAGACCAAGGGAGACAACCACTGAGGTAATTCAGAAAGAATTCACCGAGGTGTACAATGCAGGGGCGGTCTAATCTGTCAGCGATATGACCAAATTAAAACCTCGAATTGAGGATGCTACCGATCTACCAAGTACCAAGACTGTAGATGTGCAACAAAACACACAACACACAAATGCAATAACACGACAGACAACCCATAAAACCAACACCGACCAACTACAGGAATCATTAGAAATAATAGCACCAAACGCAAATAACACTAATTTTGGAAATGAACAAAAAGCAGATCCTACACTTGCACCATACTGTAAGTTAGTAGAACTAAAACCAAAATTAACAAAGAACGCATCATCGACTTTTAGGCTACTAAACAATGTATTAACTATTTTATGTATCTTACTACTGCTACCTAACAAACGAGATCTACTATCAACCTCTTGGCATGGACATTTTACGATTACTGTAAATGCAAATTTCAAAATATTCCACGTAAATATGTTGAAACCATACTATGCTAGACAGGACAATGAGACAAATGAACAGACGCAACGAACTGGTGACAGAGACGAAACGACAATTTCCCAACGGGAGGACACCTCGACAAACGAAGCATCGTTAACGACACACTCTTACGACGACGAAAGCGACGAAGACATATGGACATTACCGACAATCTGTGATATCGACAACGACGACAAATTGGACGACATATTAACTATTGATCTCGACGACGACGACAATGACATCGAGGACAATTTACAAACAGTAGCATCTGTGATAAATCAGACAGACGTGGACAATACTGAAATCCCTGTACCAACTTATGACTGACGACGGGAGTATAAATGATATACACATCTCTGACACTTTGACACAACAACAGCGACAAGACATTTTGACTCTCCTTGACGAGTATAAATCTATCTTTTCTAACAAACCTGGACGCACTGATAAAATAACACATTCAATTGTGCTGACAGATCTAAGACCAGTCAAATGTAGACCATATTCTATTCCTCTCCATTACAGATCTAATTTAGATAAAGAAATTTTAGATTTAGAGAAGAATGGCATAATTCAAAAATCGATGTCTGAATATTCTTCACCGATTGTCCTGGTGAAAAAGAAGGACCAGACAATCCGTTTGTGCATCGACTATAGAGTATTAAATACAAGAACAACAACGGATGCAGAGCCAATGAAACGCTGTGAAGATCTCATTTTAAATATGGCTCAATCATCCTTATTTTCCAAGACTGATTTAGCGAAAGGATATTGGCAAGTTCCACTACACCCTTCTTGTAGACATATAACAGCATTCGCAACACCTCTCGGTTTGTACGAATGGCTATATCTTCCTTTTGGCCTGAAGAACGCACCGGCCACATTTGTTAGACTAACAAGATTATTATTACACGGAATTAAAGATGTAGTAGCCTATATTGATGATATATGCGTCCATTCTTCTGATATGACTTCTCACTTACTTACCCTCAAACAAGTCTTCAACCAAATCTCTCTTTTTGGACTTACTATCAAACCTTCCAAGGTTGAATTAGGCTATACACAAATAGACTTCCTTGGTCATAGAATTTCTGAAGGCAAATTGTTGACTGATGATAAAATTGTTTCCAAGATCCTTAATCTAGAAGTGCCTACCACAAAGAAACAGATTAGAAGTTTACTAGGTCTTATTAACTATTATTCTAAATTCATTCCACATTGGGCAGAACTCACCTCAGTCTTTTCTGATATGTTAACTAAAGATCATCCATCAAAAATGTGTAAAAGTACCAGCTTAGATGATGCAATGTGTAGATTGAAACATATTTTTTCTAATCCACCAGTCTTACGAGTACCCAATATAAATTTACCCTTTATTTTGACCACAGATGCGAGCGCTATCGCAATAGGAGGATGTTTAATGCAGGAAGTGGATGGAATCAGACACCCGATTCTCTACGTGAGCCGCAAACTAAAGAAGGCTGAGACCCGTTATGCCACAGTGGAATTGGAGGCTTTAAGCCTTTTGTTTTGTATATTAAGATTATCTAAGTTCCTCTTGGGTAGTCATTTTGTGGTCCTTACAGACAGTTCGCCATTATTAGTCCTTAACCATGGGTCGCCAAAAAACCACCGGTTACAAAGATGGTGTCTTCTACTTCAAGATTTCGACTTCGAAATCCGCCATATCAGAGGCACCGATAATATTATGGCTGACCTATTATCACGGCAAGCGAATGCACCAGTAGAATGACTCTTAACACATCGACCATTCGCCATACTATGAACTGTGATACTTTTAGTCGGTTGCATATAACAGTGTAACTCTACACCTGCTAGAGTACTCTCAGTGATTAGGTTAATTACAACACCCACGAACATGATACATTAAGAGCTATACTTTAAGAACTATGCTATTAATTGCCTAAGCTCTAGAACGATCCCAGCAAGAAACGGTAACTGTGTTTCAACGAATAATATCAACCAGTGAACTGACTCTGAATACTGTAATATTTCATACGAGACATTGAGGACAATCCATACTTGCTGTTGCTACGAAACTTTGCAAACAGCCGAAACAGAACGACATCGACTACAACACTCAAGAGACAGCCATACTAACTTTAACATTCATGGCATAACACGCTAACAACAGGACGACAACGCGCACATCATCGTTGGATTTAGTTATTTAATTAATTAATTACTTTAGTATTAAATATGTATTATATTTGCATTAATGATGTATATAAAATGTGTTAACCTGTAATTTGTACATATTCTACTTTATTATTATAGGCGGTTCCATTCATAAACTAAAGAACCGTCCTATACAATTGTCTCTGGTTAAATTATAACCTATTTTTGATTCATCGTACAAAAAGTCCGTATTTTCTTAAAGGGCAAATATCGCCTAGTCCATTTTTTCTAAGGGCAATAACACTTACCTCAACTTTAATTATATATTTTAACCAAATACTATTTTGAATGAAATATGAGTGAATGACTGCGTAAATGGATTAAATGAGAGAACGATACACTTGGCGGACAAATTGTACGCAAAACGTATTTATTGTAATTTGTCTGCGTCTTCCATGTAAAATTGCATGACTTGTCTAATTTGTTAATACATGTGTAGTACTTAGTTTAATAGTGAGTTTAACTTAGTAGTTAGGTTAATATACTTAGTTTAGCAGTTAGGATACATCTAAGCACCACTACTTGGAATGCCTGATCATGTATTGCACACAGTGCAGTAATTCATGATTGAGGTTATCCCAACTCGTGACGCTTGGAAATACGCCACACATTCAGCACACACGTACACAAACCTTAAAACTCAACACTATCAATTTAAAATACAGTCACTTTATTAGAAACAGCAACTTATTAGTCAACACACTAACAAGCCAACAGGGACACATGTAGTCTGAGGGGGATAAAATAACAAGGTAACTACATATTTAGCATTATATAACATACGAGAGTAAAAGTATATTGAAATGCACACACAGATCAAGATTTGAAGGTGTACTTATTTAGCCAGGACTTCGGTCTTGTTAACCCTCTTTAATACAGAGGTTAATTATCTTGGTACTATTGGGGTACTATGAGAAGGGCGGGTTGTAAATACAACTACTAAAACGTCACGTAACTTCGGTCAGATAAGCATTTTTAAGGACACGAGAGACAGAGTGATCTCTTCACCAAATCAGAGAAGTGTTGTATGGGAGAATACATGAGTTTTAGTGCCAGTATGTAGGTTACCAGGTTACTGTCCACCAAACTACAAACACCAACTTTAATGTGATTCGGTGACAGAATTAGAACAGATCTAATCACCCAAGAACAAATCATATCAGGGGGGAGGGGGGATCCTGTCACCGCCTCACCTTTAGATATATTAGTAGAGGGCTGCAACTCCAGCCCAAGGGATAGAAGCGAGTCGCTCAGGACCCGAGTAATCTAGAGCCTTCTCGAAAGGCTGGTCATCGAGTCCATGGTTCCGTGGACACTGATGTGGCCCGCCTAATGCGGGGTCCACGAGGAACTCGGACAGAGTTACCGCCCGTGTCGGATTGGGACACGAGGAGACCGGCAGAGGACAGACGGACTTGAGAGAGGCAACAAGGCCTGCCTGAGAGGGACTCAATAGATATTCATAGATATATATACATAGGCTAGATAGTGTGCTAGATTGTTGTATGACAACTATGTGTTGATGTTTAACTATCTGTGCTATGATGTAATATAACGCGGGCTGTTAACCCACTGCGCCAACGCAATACAATAAATGTTCTATATCATAGCGAACGAAGTTATTGTTGCCTGTGTGAACCCGAGCTCAATACCTAGCTAAGAGCAAGACGATGACAAGCCTGGTAAGCCTTATAATGTGGGTAATTACAATATGGACTCCCTGTGGTCAGATTAGTGTCCTAAACCTGCGACTGGCCTAGCAAGACGGCAGGGGATCTTCATACTGCTCGTAGAAAAACTAAGAAGTACACTCAGAACCCTTCACCATAAGATCTGGAGTACGACAAGGTTGTGTCCTGTCCCCTCTCTTGTTCATAACATATATAGACAACATATGTAAAGAAACCAGCCAAGCAGAGACAGCAAGAATACCGCATGACGAGAACACAGAAGAAGAACCATCTGCAAATCTAACCATTAGAGAACTCCTGTTTGCGGACGACCAAGCACTAATAGCAAAATCAGAAGCTGAATTACAAGACCACATGAATAGTCTAAACGAAATGTGTAGGGAACATAACATGAAAATTAGCACAAGCAAAACAGAGGTAATGACTATAACTAAAGAAGAACAAACAGCAACAATTCACCTAAATGAACATCCCTTGAAACAAGTAAAGAGCTTCAAGTACCTAGGAAGTATATTATCATCAAATGGCAGATCAGAAGACGAGATCGAAAATAGGTGCAATAAGGCAAATCAACTCATTGGACAAATGGCACCAATACTAAAGAACAAACATGTATCAATAACTACTAAGAAAGCACTTTACAACACAATCTTCCTACCAACTCTGTGCTACCAATGCCAAACCTGGACAATGACAGAAAAAGAGAAAAGAAAAATCACAACAACAGAAATGAGGTTCCTGAGAAGAATACTCAACGTATCAAGAAGAGATAAGATCAGAAATAAAGAAATCAGGACTAAAGTGGGGGTTAAAGCTGCTCTAGATTTTATTAGAAAGCAGCAAGTCAAATGGTTTGGCCATGCATGTAGGCTACCAGTCAACAGCATGCTACAACAAGCAATGATGTACAGACCAGATGGAAACAGAGGAAGAGGCCGACCACGTAAACGTTGGACGGAGGGAATAACAGAATCCATGGGAATGTCGATATACGAAGCCCATAACCGGGCACTCTCACGAAGTTTATACTTCACCTCGACACCGCAAGGTACAAGAGGAACATGATGAGATGAGATGAGATAATTGTGATATGGCTTATAACATGGGAACAATAGATAACAGGCCTACTGAAGGTTTCTTTGATCGGCTCTCATCTCTCAGACTTTGTATTTATTTGTTTTATGTTTCCTCGGAATTCTAATTAGTAGTCTATATTCACAATTAATTTAATTCCACAATAAATTATTCGAGGTGCACGATTCTGTTCTGTCATTTACTGCCAATATAGTACCCTGCGGTGTATTGCAGAGGGGGTCTTTGAGCCTGAGGAATAAGGGCCGCCTGGCTAGTGCAGTCGCCGCGAACTGTGCAGGTTAGGATTTTCTTTTTGCCCCCGACAGAAAAAAGTCCCGCACCTTACCGGGGATCGAACCCGGGTCTCCCGAATGAGAGTCCGGCGTTCTATCCACTCGGCCAGCCGCTCCTCTGCGGACGATTCTGTTCTATATAGTAATATTGAATACGCACAGAAGTGACTTCTATCATTTTAATTGTCATGTTGTCTCTATATGTGTTCATAATCTTTTCTGTTTTATTCACATAATATAAAGTATATTTTAAAATATCGTAAACTATAAAAAGTCAAAATCCAACAATAATAATTAATCAATCACGCTTGTAATTCAATCAATCAATCATGTGCCATGCCGGAAAGCGTGGGCGGTCATGATTCGCCATTTCACTCGATCACCAGAGTCGTGGATCAGCTCAGTGTTCCTGTCTCGTCCATGCCATGTGGCCAAGCCATCCAGGTATTTTCCTCTCGGTCTTCCTCTTGGTCTGTTCCCTTCGATCTTGCTAGCTGTCACTAAGTTCTCCAGTCCATTTCTTCTCATAACATGTCCAAAAAATGTTGACTGTCTATGTCTAATTTCTCTAATCAATCTACGATTTTCACTTGTCTCTTGTAGTACTTGGTCATTGGTTTTTCTATCTGTCCATGGTATTCTTTGCATTTTCCTCAGAAACCACATTTCTGCAGCCATCAGATGTTTTTCAGCTTGACTGCACATTGTCCAAGTTTCACATCCATACAAAAGAACAGGCTCTATGTATCCCCTCAACACTCATTTTCTCGTTTCAATTGACATCATTTTATTGGTCAGAATGTTTTTCATCTTGCTAAAGGCTACTTTCGCAATGGCGATTCTTGTTCTAATCTCTTCAAGGCATCTGCCATCAGATGTTATGACTGTTCCGAGATAATTGAACCGATTCACTTGTTGAAGAATATTCCCATTTACTTGTATATTACATTGTGGTGCTTCGTTCTTCCTAGTGACGACCATAACCTGTGTCTTCCTACAATTTAATTCCAACCCCAGCTGCTCACTGTGTACAACAATAGTGGCTACTAATTGTTGCAGATCCTGTACTGCACAAACAGGGCGCTAACATTGTCAACACATGGTAGAAACAACAGGGCGCTAACATTGTCAACACATGGTGCAAACATGGATTCTTCGGCGCTTAGATCTTGGAGACCACCTGCACGTTTATTCACATTTTATCCTCAGTATTCTAAATACGTCATATAACATTTAAGTTCAACAACCTAGATTTTATCTGTTTAAGTCCCCGCTAATCACTGGTATCATGAAGGCTAATAGACTAACATGGCTGGGGCATATAGAAAGAATGGAAGATAATAGGAAAACAAAACTCGCTTACACTCAGGAAATAAATTACCGTAGACCCAGAGGTAGACCAAGAAGACGGTGGATAGATAATATATATACAGACCTACAAGCACTTGGAATCAATGAGAAGGTCAACCAGAGAGACGAATGGAGACGGATTGTATTTGCAGCAATGAACCTCAATGGCTCGGAACGCTGAAGAAGAAGAAGATGGGGTAAATAATGTGGAAACTAAATGGAATTGGACAGGAAAGTAGAAGGAATATATTTCTTACCTTATATTTCATTTTCTTCTTGTTTCTTCAGATTCTTGTTAATAATGTGTAAACAAGGAGTCATGTTACTAGGATGAATTTATCTTTTTATATGGAGTTCGTGATGGCTTCCAAACAGCCGTGCGTCAATGTGCGTATGGAGTGACCATAGATAATACAGAAATTTAGTCATAATATGTCAATGTTTAAGGATCTGTTCCGCTGTCTGTGTAGTTTGTTCACACGTGCACATTGGTGACAGAACTGTTTTGAGTCTTTGTGAAAGATTGCCTACTCTGCTGTATACTGTTCATAGATGGAATATGATTATTACCTGTTTTGCACGACGAATATAGCTGTGAATGTCTCTGTAGTGGGCTTCCTTCTTAGCGGCCAAGATGTTGGTCCTCTTTTCATTGAAGTTTATAGATAGATTTGTGTGTTCGTGTGTTGTCTCCTCATTTGACAACGTGTTTCTTCTCACGTTTCTTGGAATGCCACATTATGTTAGTTCCCACCGCATTATTACTCTTCTATTGGTATTCAATGCGTTTAGTGTTGTTGTTGTTGTTTTTTTTTTCAATACTAGTTGTTTGTCACCGTTAAAGCCTTTCGGAACTGAAGATTCATCACTGTGGAATACAAACTGTTGCCATTGACATTATGCTTATGCTGTAATGTTTAGGGCCTGCAATTCATCTGAATAGTTGGAGCAAAATATCCTAGTAAGTGTGCATATGGATTAATGCCTGCAATATGGCCAGAATTTAATCTCTGTCGGAGGATTTCAATAGGTTGATGATTGCTCTCGGTTGAATAAAATTCAATCCATCCTTTCTCCAATAGTCCTCTTCCTCTTTCAACACATGGTCCTCGCATTTTTTCCAGTAAATTGTATCAATATTTAATAGCGCCGCCTGGGTTAGCATCATGACGTCAGACAATTTGAATGTAGTATTGTCAGCTGCCACCTGTCCTTTAATTTTAGCCCACACAAGTTCTATAGTGTTTAAATGAGAATGGTACGGCGGAAGTCTCAAGCGCCTAACGCCATGCTCTTCTATCAGCATGTCAATTTGATATTTCTTGCTTTTTTTTTGCGCCTGTTTTACAAGGGACAAGAATTGTAGCTTGAAATATGTATATGAAATGGTATATTTTTCCTTCGGATGCCATATCTTTATTGCTTCCTTTCTGCTCGATGCCGTAGGTATTTTGTCTTCTTGGGCAACAACATTGTGATATGATGCATTGTCCATGATTAGACAAGATGGTCTATCAAGGGATGGAAGTACTGCATTCTCGAGCCAATCTCTGAATACATTACTATTCATCCCTTTATGATAATCCCTATTGTCTGCATGCTTTGACACGAACACGAGTCCAGCATTCTGTAGTAAGCCATTATGAGTACTACCAGTATGGGCTATGACCAAATGCTGACCTTTACTACTGGGCATATAACGCTTTATCTTTCCATCTACTAATTTATTTGCGCATTTCCCTTATTTCACGTAGGTATCTGCTTCTCATGACTCCTAACTGCGGTTGCTCGCAAAGGCTATTTCTACCCCCCTTGCACTTTCTAAAGGTGAAGCCTAATCTCCTTATAATTTTTCACAAATTTGTCTTGGATAGCTCTATGTCATTGTTCTTTCTCAACCAAACTCTAAGTTTACGTACAGTCACTGTTTCTTTGTCATCCAACATTTTTATAATAGCTCGCCATATGACATCTTTGTCAAAGCTGTCTACATTGCCTTTCTACCTACCATTTGCTACCATACCAGAAGGTGAATGAACAAACTAGGAAGAACTTTGAAGCATCGGAGATGCTTTCTTTTTTAAAGGACATATAATTAAAGTAAATATTAGCTTATATAAACCATTGCCTGGAAGAAGGTAATGATACTACAACATTATATACAACAATAAATAAAAAAACAAACATCATTCTTTGGCATGCGATGAGAAGAGAGGCATTTGAGAATATCGTGACAACTGAAAAGATCAGTCGGAAAAGAGACAGAGTCAGACCAAGAGAAATGATGTTGGATGGACTGAGACGCTGGCATGGAATATCGTGAGCAGAGATGACCCAGAACAAGACGGACCGAGATCTGTGGAAAGACACAAATACCTACATCAGCTGAGATGGCACATGATGATAATGATAATGACAGACATCATGCATCAGCAAGAATGTTGTTTGTTTATCTGTTTCTATTCTGTTTGACTCAACAGTAATTTAAGCGTTTCTGTTCTATTTGATCCACAGTTATTTAAGTGTTTCTATTCTGTTTGATTCCACAGTTATTTATGTGTTTCTGATCTGTTTGACCCGACAGTCCCAGAGACTGTAGTATGATGATAATCTACACACAGAAACAAGTAATCCCAGCGACTGTTATAGTATGATAAACTAAACACAGAAACAAGTAATCACAACGAACGAACGAACGAATGAAAGAATGAAAATCTTTATTTTCAAAGGGTTAAGAATTGGTCTGACATTCTGCCCTTCTTCTCTATTTCTTCTCATACATTCTTTCATTCAACATCTCTTATGAAGCAATTCTTTGCAACAAAAGAACAATAAGCATTTGTCAGAAGTCGGGGTGCCCCACCGGCTAGATGAAAGTATTTTTCACTGGCGAGCAACCCCTAATAGTCAGAAACTGATAGGGACAAAATCTATATGGCTGAACTATAGATTAGGCCCATGAATATCCAACGTACAGCTCCAAGTGGCTCGTTACAAAATTAAAATGAACTGTGCTGAATATTCGCCAAGGATGGGAAGAAGAAGGTTAGCTAGAATAGATTTTTACGTCTGAATTAAAGTGTAAAGACAACTATTCCAGTACAGGTTTTTCTCCCTGACTGCTCCCTTCCTTGGTGTGTAAGTGAACCCCCACCAATGTACACAACAACACGTATGCACAATTGGAATTAAAATATAACGACAGAACTATGAGTTACAATACTACAACATTTATTTGCTAATCATAACAATAGACATCGGATGATTGTCAATATGAGGATGATAAAATCATATAACATATTGTGATGAGAAACATTACGTAACTTTACTTGTTACTTCATCTATCTGGAACTGTGGTCCAGATCCCCACTCTCCAGTAGACTCAAAAAAGAGAACAACTTGCCGGTATTCTGACGACTGCCAGTCCTGACACTCCTAGTCAGTAGTCTCTAGTCTTGAGATCTATAACATAGGTGCTCCTTGTGAGAGCTTGAAAGAAAGTCAAGAATGTGTTATATCAGTTCTACATCAGCGCAATCCTAATTAAAAGATATCATAACACAAACATATACAATGACCAGTCTGGCCAAGTTTATCTTCCAGCTCTACTGCGTTCACCATCCTCCTTCTCCCTACTGTCTTTAGTCTGGGACGGGCTTTTCAATTGTCTCACACGCCTGTAATGATTACATTTCTGCCGCCCCATAGTCCATGTCGCTAATACAGAAATTCTGTGTCGTACAGCTGCTCCGTCCAATGTTAGTTTAGCAGCTCCAGGGTCGGTAAGGGTATTATAACAATGCCTGATCATCCGGGCTTGCAAGCCGTGACCAGTAGCTGTGCCAGGTTTCCATGCATTACCGTGGACCCACGCCCACAATACAATGAGAAAGTTTAGCACCATATACCCCATACTACCAATTGTGGGTAATGTATGTACCATTACACCTCTGCTTCCAACACAATCATTGGCCAATGTGCCAATGCGCAGACAATAGCATAACACTTCATATTGGTAAGTTTGCTATACGACCAATCAATATATCAAACATCCAATACACATAAACATATTGATTAAACTAGACATATTATGATACTTTAACATCATAGCATAATGCACTAGTTAGTTACTGCTGTTGTAAGAATTACATAAATAGTCAGTTGACTATATTCTGTACAACAAATGCACACACCAAAAAGAGACTAGTCTAGTTTAGAAAGAGATGGCAAGCATCTGCTACGACACCTCAAGTATATCTAGACAAGACCTGCCTTCCATAAGTTTCTACTTCTCAGAAGAGTAATACATGAAGCACAATTATATTGAACACAGAACTTAGAAAGAACACTCAAGTAACATGACAATGATAGTTCTTGAAAATAACCTAGATCAGATATAGACTGAGAGTCATTACATCCATCTAAAACTCGACTAGTTACTAAGAATTAATTCTCCTAGTTAAATCTAGCAACCTAAGAATCATACAAAACGAGCTGGTTGTCTCACCTGTTCTGAAGTCAGACTTAATCTAAAAGGAAAAAGTCTAGCAGGGGTTTTTATACCTAGCCTAGCAGTAGACACTTATCTC
The DNA here is from genome assembly GCA_014155875.1 of Cepaea nemoralis. Classification (NCBI taxonomy): domain Eukaryota; kingdom Metazoa; phylum Mollusca; class Gastropoda; order Stylommatophora; family Helicidae; genus Cepaea; species Cepaea nemoralis. Next base: position 40,479 of record JACEFZ010024078.1, on the reverse strand, counting down.
CCAGGAATTCCATTCCTAAATTCTTCTTATCTCCTCCTGACGTTAATTGCAATTAACTCCAAGTCTGTCCAGTCATAAAAATTCTTTCTGCATGCACAATAGCCTTCACACCTGTGGGTCTGACCATTATTAGCCACCTGAGTCTTATCAGTGATTTCACACCTTCCTGAGTCTGCCAGTCCGAGTGGACGGGGCTTGTTTACCGCCCTGGGGCTATTATCTCTCCCTGTGTCAATGTTGTTCACGCCTGGGTGGTTTTATTTCACTCACTGGCCCAGTTCATTGTTGATCCAGTCTGGGTCTACCTGGGCAAGAAGGTGCCAATGTGTCTGTGTGGTGTCATAGCCCGTCTGGGTCAGCAGTTTTCCAAGGTGTAGACTAATTTAAATTATCTAGTTGTGTCCATCTCAAGTATCCCATTTTACTTGCCATCTGCAAGCTTACGTCATGGCTAGAGGCTTTTTGTGAATAATCTTACCTCACGACTAGATAACCTTGGAGTAGCGTGATTAATTCATTCTTTCTCAATTTGGCCTCTCAAATTTGGAGACCGAGAAAAATATTCTGGGATGTTAAGGCGGCACTTCACGACAGCATTAAAACGCATGAAAAATAATCAATAATACATGACTCGTTGAGGCAATGTTTAGCATAGGCATCATAAATACCCGTAGTGAATGTAACGTGCCACACATCCCGACTGTAGTATGATGGTAAACTACACACAGAAGCAAGTAGTCCCAGCGACTGTAGTATGATGATAAACTAAACACAGAAACACGTAATCCCAGCTACTGCAGTATGATGATAAACTAAACACAGAAACACGTAATCCCAACGTCTGCAGTATGATGATAAACTACACACAGAAACAAGTAATCCCAACGACTGTAGTATGATGATAAACTAAACACGGAAACAAGTAGTCCCAGCGACTGTAGTATGATGATAAACTAAACACGGAAACACGTAATCCCAGCTACTGCAGTATGATGATAAACTAAACACAGAAACACGTAATCCCAACGTCTGCAGTATGATGATAAACTACACACAGAAACAAGTAATCCCAACGACTGTAGTATGATGATAAACTAAACACGGAAACAAGTAATCCCAGCGACTGTAGTATGATGGTAAAATAATGTCTATTACTTGTTTCTAAACTGTGGCAGTTGCAGCGCCTGTGTTTGCTTGGCGATGTCTTTCATTAAGCTGCCGTGTCCGGTTGGCTGCTTATGGTCACTGCACTGCTATCGGTTTTCCGCTGTTCGACCACACATCTCTTATCGAGGTCGCTCTCCAGAAGGACTATGGTTGTGTCCCTGGCTACTGCTGAGATGTGAGCTTCTCTCGTGTTAGATGTTTGTGTGGTACTGTTTTGTAGTTTGTTCCTGAGGCTGATTTCCATTCAAGATACTTCTTTAAAGGAATGAAATAATTTCTTGATTGGATGTTGCGTTCTTTGAATTAGGAAGTCTGCGTATTAAGTGGAACTATGTAATCAAAGTATAAAGTAGGAAGTTTACATGTCAACTAAGAAGAATGCACATGCACAGAGCCTGCTCAGGTACAAAGAAATCTGAGTAGGAATTATGAGGTCTGTGTATGGACGTGGGGAGACATAGTACATGTCTCAGCGCCATATTACACACCACAACACCATATTACACGTCATGTCACCATATTACACGTCATGTCACCATATTACACGTCATGTCACCATATTACACGTCATGTCACCATATTACACGTCATGTCACCATATTACACGTCATGTCACCATATTACACGTCATGTCACCATAATACACTTCCCAGCGCCATATTACTCTTCCCAGAGCCATATTATACGACAAAGCGCCTTATTACACGTCGCCACAACATCATATTACTTCAAAGCGCCTTTTTACACTTCCCATCGTCACAGTACACGTCACAACGCCACATTACACATCCCAGTGCCATATTACACTTCCCATCGTCACAGTACACGTCACAACGCCACATTACACATCCCAGTGCCATATTACACTTCCCATCGTCACAGTACACGTCACAACGCCTTATTATACTTCCAAGCGTCACTGCACACGTCACAACGCCATATTACACATCACGGCACTGTATTTCACTTATATTTATAATACACGTCCCAGCGCCGTATTACACGTCTCAGCGGCTTTAAATTGCAATTCTGGAAGGCTGATTCCTGAAAGTAGAAGTAGAAGCAGAAGCCGAACAAACAAAGATGGTCACGGTAAATTACAGGCACACTGGCACTGGACATGTGACAGAGGAACTGATAAAAGATCAAGATTCTTTCTAGAAAATATAGCCAGTCCTGTTTAAGACTAACTTGAAAGAGAACAAAGAAAGGAAAGAATATCAAAATTAAAAAAGGACCTCAATTATAATCGACGCTGCTGAAGCAGGTTTAACGGGGCTGTAATTTCTTTTAAAATACTGAGCTGACTGCGCTAGGCGTCAGTGATAAGAGCGACGTTCTGCAAGGAATGTGCTATATGCAGATGATTTTCGTCAATAGATGACAATCTTAATTGTAGTGGAAGTTTTCATTCACATCTGATCACCCGCCTGCACATGTCAGGCCGTACAGTTTGAGAAGCAGTGCGCACACTCCCGTTCATGGCTGATATAAGAATGGAGCGGACCGGTACAGAAGTCATGCTATCAGTTCCATTGTTTGGTGTGTAACACAGAGAAGCAAATATTGCTTACAAAGCTCACTTAATTTTATGTCGAAAGTGCCTATTGTTTTTATCACTGTTGCAGATATCTGTAACATCCTAGCTACACTTTACTTGTGTCGCGAAAGCAATTGATTTGGTTTGCGAAACAGGGCAACGGGCTAATGCGATTCACGTAGATTCAATGTTCATTTATTAATTTATTTATATGTCATTTTAAAATACATTTTAATGGATTGTCTACTGTCATTCGCAACTGATCACGGTCACATCAGCTCACTTCAATATGGATTTGTCAACTGTGTTTAACGTGCTGGTAAATATCATTAAATGATTCAATGTAGAAGGGTAACATATCGCCAGTCACAATGTTTTGGACACGTTATGAGAAGAAATAACATGGTGACAACTGGCAAGATTGAGGGTAAAAGAACAAGGGGAAGGCAGAGAAGTAAATAGCTGGATGGCTTGACCATGTGATCTAGTCGACATAAGACCAGAGAGCTGATCTACGACTCTGGTGATCGTGTGAGATGGCGAAACATTTTTTTAATTTTTACCCTCGCTAGCTTTTGAACATAAGCGTAGTCTATACACACTATTTCTAGTAATGGTGGACATAAGTTTGCGTGTGGATTAGTTTTCCCTATTTAGAGTGTCCCTTGCCATCAGGCGAACCCACTCCTAATTCAGAGGTACTTGTAATTTACGTCCCAAAGTCAAGGACGATAGGTCAACATGTTAGTCCAACTGTCAGGTGTAGGGGTTTGTCAGAGTCCTGAGGGACCTGATAGGGAGGACAGAGCCTAGATACAGGACATAGGAACAGAAGACAGGACATTGGGGACAGCGGACAGGACAACATGCCCTTGAACAAGACAGGACAGTATACCCTTGGGACTGGACTACGTGAGACAGCAGTCGTCAACAGACGGACTGACCCTTAGGTCGCGGTACAGTGCTCAGTTATCAGTTGTCAGTTATCAGTTGGGGTATCTTCATTGCACCCCGGACAGGTCCATAGGTGTTCAGATCCCCCCCCCCCCTGTAACAGTAAGGGAGTACTGGGGTATTATTAGTATCTAGTGGGAAATAGATACAGCACGATTGAGCATCGAGAGTGAAAGGGTGAGAGATGCTCAATCGTGACGTATTGGGTTGGCAAGGGCAGTTTACATCCCGGCTCAATGGAAGAAGGAGCCATGTTGTCACCATCAAGATAATAAACGATAATTGAAACTGAAACCCCGTCTTGCGAGTCTCTGTACACTGTTATAGAGCTCGAAATGGTGCCGCTTAACCACGATACTGGACTTTGCTGTCGCGGACGCAATCCGAAGTACTAGTAAACCATCAAGGACCAGACTGCCTCAAAAAGGTATTTGGAACAGACGTTTTCTCGAATCAGTTTTAGAAGGAGCTACTGTCTGTTGGAGGTTTTTGTCAAAGTCGGGAGCCGCTTGTTATTGTTCCATGCTCCGGTCAAATAAGTCCTAGAAACAGTTTCGGCACGTGGTGGAACAACCAGTGAAGTGATGCCCAGTAAAATTCAGTAATCTGCAAATACAGAGGCCGAAAGCCCGCCCAGGGGTGGTCCTCTGTAAGGCTGTTACAGAGACTTGAGATAACAAATTTACAACTCAAGAGGCTTAGTAGAGCCGTCGCTTTCCATAGTACAACTCAAAGGGCTTGCCATAGCCGTTGTCTGAACTTTAGCGTTATCAAAGGGCTTACCATAGCCGTTGTCTGAAGTTTAGCGTTATCAAAGGGCTTACCATAGCCGTTGTCTGAACTTTAGCGTTATCAAAGGGCTTACCATAGCCGTTGTCTGAAGTTTAGCGTTATCAAAGGGCTTACCATAGCCGTTGTCTGAAGTTTAGCGTTATCAAAGGGCTTACCATAGCCGTTGTCTGAACTTTAGCGTTATCAAAGGGCTTGCCATAGCCGTTGTCTGAAGTTTAGCGTTATCAAAGGGCTTACCATAGCCTGAGTTTTGCTATTTTCAAGCCGCCACCTACGTTGTCGCTATCTCAAGACGTCGATGATGTACCCCACCCGGGGTGAAAACAAAGGCTAGAAATCTCAGATGGGACCCAACCAGGGGTTGAAGATTATCCCGGCATCCCTAGAGAAGTGACGAAATTACCTGGGGGAAGAGACAGACTACCTGAACTCTGCTACCTGAACTCCGCGACTGATTTTCAGCAGACACAGGCTCCTGGTGCTCGAACGAAATCTGACGCCGAGTCGAAGAAAGTACGTGCTTGAGTCAGGAAATAAAATCAGGGTAAAATTGTGTGGTTCCCAAACCTAGAAACTAACTGTAGTTTTATAAAACAAGTGAGTGTATTCCTTAAATTAAGAAGTTGAAATTGTGTGGTTCTTTGCTTGCTTTGTTTAAGTATATTTCAGCATGGCGGAACAGGACACCTTAGCACAAGTTTTGACGTTAAGTTAGTAAATTACAAAAGTGAAATTGCTTGCTTGTATAAATATTTCAGCTTAGAAGACTCAACACACCCAGCACAGTGGAGAATAAGGACAAGTTTTTTTTACAGGTACCAAAGAAATATACAGAAGAAGAAGTGAAAATATTGTTTCAGGTTGATAGATATTTCAAAGGAAGTTAATATGAATTTCTTGTGTGGGGAATTACAACGTGTTAGTACATGGTTGGGGGAATTAAAGATGTCAATTACGGAGGTAGAGAATTTTCTGGAAACGTTGAAGAACAAAACGACTAGACAAGACCCTCATAGAATTATGGTAGACTGTAATGGAGTAGGAAAGAATAACAGGAGACAGCCATGGCTTAATAAAGATAGAAGACAATATGCTTATGACGAACCAAGGCCAAATGCTTATAGGGTAAAAGACGGTGAGAACAGACGTAATGGTGAAAGGTCGGACTGGTATAGTGGTAATAAATACAAAAATGGGCGTGAGAGAAACCTTTCAAGGAAATCATGGGACTGGCCCTCTCACAGTGCAACCGCTAGAAAAAGACGTAACGACTGGTTTGAAAAGAGACAAAGACAATATTTGAAATCAGGTGTAAGAGACAGAGTTGAACCTGTAAATAAAATACAAACTAATCCTAAAATGGTTGCGAATGTGACTAGTAGACAGGAAAAGAAGACGACGGTATTAGTAAAGAAACGAAACCGAGAGACACAGACGCAGACAGGTAATAAGATAGAAAATAGTACACAGACTCAAGTAGATACAGTAGAGAAAAAGGTCCAGGTACAACCAGCCGGCAAGATAACAAAGGGAAGTCAAACTGACTTAATAGAAACTCGGGAAAAATCAACTCATTTGACTAAGGGAGACAAAGTTGAAGTTAAGAAAGATAGACAGATGAAAACCAAGAACGAAAGAAAGATAAAGAGGAGAAGTATTGAAGAAAGAAATAGTATGATTGTTAATAGAGGTACTACCGTGTCAAGTTCCTCAGCTATAGACATGAAACTAATTCCCAAATGGTGTAGGAATATTAGTTGTCAGAGCTCAGGTTACGGAGAAGATATTCCTACCGCCGAATATTATAGTGATGCTGAAACAGATGTTAATACTGATGGTTCGGAAGATGAGAGACTTGCAATAAGAGCAGATCCTGAATCGAAGCGTGATGTTCCTTCATACGGTATTGTTGCTGGTGGAAAGACGGACAGAGTTTTGGTTAGTGACTCTTTGGAACAAGATACTGGTTTGTATGACAAGAAAGTAGGGAAGGCTAAGGGACGAAGACCAAGAAAGAGAAAGAAACTCAGACGTTCTAAAGGCGACTATGGGAATGAAATCGACGTGGCTGCGGTGAACTACTATAATGAGTCTGATGAGGGAACTATTGTCAGTGTGTCATCTGAAGACGAAATGGGGAGGTACAAACGTTACGTAAGGTATACAGAGAACAGTGAGCAGACCGACGCAAATAAAGGAAATAAGAAGAAAACATTTAAGAAGAAGAATAGTGATAGACAGATAGCGGGAATTTACTCTTCGACAACAGAAGATAACATAAGAAAACTCAGAGAATTAAGACCTGAGTACTTTAACAGGTGGACAACAGATAGTGATGATGACATAATAAGAAAAAGACAGGTTAATGTATTGAAAGACAGTGAAGTATTCAACTTGGACACACTCTATAACAGTTAAAATTACATGGGGGAAGAAGGAAAATGAAATAGTTTTGGATTATGAGAAGAACTGCGGTTTGAGCATATAGGTATATGAGCTGTCTAAAATAGGCAGATGAATTTTTTGGTGTAGCATGGTACAGGGTAGGCGATGGTGTTCTTGAGGATAGTGAAGTACGGCAAATGATATTCCACGTGGATTACGTAATACAGGATATCGTGCGTTTAGTTGTGATGTAGGGAGAGTAAACTAGGTAAAAAATACTCCTTTGTCCAGAATGGAAAGAATGGAGAGTTAATCAGCTTGACTGATGTATAACTGAGGTGACTAAAATAGAGTAGATTCAGCACAGAATTAGTAGAGGGTGAGAGATAAACTAAGTACTAGAAATGCTTCGACTCAGAGCTGTGACGTGATGTCTGAGATAGTTTTGCTTATTAGTTTGAGAAGTAAGTATAGTATGGTTGACAGGTGAACCGAGAGTGTCTGGTGAGGAGATATAGATTGAGGAGGAACTGAGTATCCTGTGTGTAAAGTAGCCAGTTGAACGTGAGAATAAAAGTAAAGGACTGTAGAGGTGGATGCTTGAAAAATACGAGTTACGTCGTGATTTGCGGAGAAATTAAGTCTAAGGAAGTTGTTGTGTGGAGAAGTATAGAATGATGGTTACGAGGTTAGTGGTTCACCAGAATGAGGTTTGTTTTGAAGAGATAGTAGATAGTGCTGTGAAAGCAATATAAGTTGCGAGAGGTAATGTATAGGATCTGACCTTCGTATAGGAGTGAGTGATTGAGTAAAGTGGAGATATAAGAAAGCAGTGAATTGAGAAAGTCCTCTGGAATAATTCGTCTGGTTGTGCGTTGTTCATACGAGAGTATAACTGTAGTCAGACAGGTGTTCGTCGTGATGAAGGAAGTAGGAAGAGAGGTGTGATGACGTCGCCTAAGTGAAGTAAAAGTGGCGTTGATATGTCTTGTGTCAATGTGTGTAGAGGAGATCAATACATGTAGATGTAGATTCTGGTGAGTGATTGCTGGAATGTTGAGGTGGCGTCAAAATTGTTTTTTTTTGTAGTAATAGTATGGACACGTTAGGTTGTCGCGATGCGAGAGTACTCGTGAGATGAGAGCGAGGTTGGGTATCACTGTCCGAGTGAATATGCGAAGAGTGGTTGATAAGTCCAGAGAATTGAATAGCCTTGTTACACCTGTTGTCAATATCAATTGTTTCGTTTCGTTTAGCTGAATTGTTGTTGTTTGTTCTTCTTTAGTTATAGTCGTCGCCTCTGTTTTGTTTGTGCTAAAGTGTGATGTCTTTTGTTTGGAATGTGTGATCTTGGAAGGAAATTATGGAAGTCGTATGACAGGTTGACGGAAAGAGAGTTAATATTCTGACTGACGTTTCATAAAACATCTTTAGTATTCTTGACAGGGACATGTCGAAACAGGAATGCCTAATACGGAGAAATGAGGAAAATGAGGTCCGTTGTCAGTTATAACTGGCGTGAGTTGCTGTTCTGAAAGAATCCCGATAAATAGGAGTGAAAGATACGAAGGTAAACAAGATGAGGTAAATGAATGTTAGAAAAGGTGTTCCGATAAGAGTGATTGGTTTGATTATCGTCACGATATGAAAAGGATAGGAGAGATTTGAGGTAATGGTGGTGAGATACAGAAAGTACTGATGCAGGAGAATGAAATTAGAAGTAGAATTAGTTGTTTTGGTGAGAGGTCTATAATAAATAGACCAAATTTTTGTTGGACGTAGGAGGATGGAGATACCGTAGATAACGATAATATTGATTAAGAAGTTGTAGTGATGCTTGGTAAAAATCCGAGCCACAGGTTAATTAATAAGTGAATAGATGACTGCTGGTACAGTGAGATAATATTGAGATAAAGTGAGTCGACCTGTAGTTTACAGTGCTGGCTTAAAAGGACATTTTAGATGTGATGATGTATTAGGAGTTAGGCTGGAAAAAGAAAATTGTGAGGGGAGATAATCAATGTTTGACTTCCAGAAAAAGGAACGGTCAGTTGTTGAGTAATGATTTTGGTTGAGGGGAACAAATATGGTTCCGCATTATGATGATCTGTAGATAACAGATAGATATTTGTATATACGTATTTTGGCATTAATGCTTGGTATTGAGTTGTTTTGACTTGGCTAAATAGATAGGTGTTACATTGGTTAGCAAAGGAGGCCAATGTTGCTGGGTCACTTTACGTGGTTAATTCTAAGTGAATTATATTTTTTTTGAAAACCTTCTCTTTAGCGAGAAGACAATTGTTTTATTGAGTCTAGGTTTAATACCTCATATATAAAATGTTTTTTTTTACTTGATTTGGTCCTGTAAAATGATTGTTATTATTTTAGAATAGGGGTATTGTGTCCATAGATTTTTTTGTAAAAACTACTGGTCCGTAAAAGAGACCAGTAGTATTAGATAACAATAGATTAGGATGTATGTTGTATTATTTTAATCATCATCACCATCATCATCACCGTCATCATCATACCTTTAAGTTGAGTTGAGGGGAAACATAAATGATTGTTACAAAAATTTGGGGGGGATTTGATGTCCTGTTGTGATTTTATTTCGCTGTTTTGTGTGTTAAATCGTAGTTAATTAAGTTATGTTTAAATTACAGGGTTTTGTCTAGAATAAAGACAATACAGGGGGCTTTAATTATGACCCTTCGTTCAGAAAAGAGTTAATAAAACTACGGAGAGCTAATAGAGAGACACATTCTCTTTGTGAAGAGTAAGTTCATGGGTGTATATTGCTGGGATAATCAGCATAGTGAGGTTGATGGGGTTATGAAGAAGTGGAAACATATACCGGGGATGGTTATGGGAAAGTTTAGAGATACACTAAAGTAAGCATTAATTAGAAATATATGGGATTAGAAACCACATGGGAGAAGAAAAGATTAATGAATATATTCAGTGGGGTAAAGCTGAGAAAAGTGTTAAACATAGTTTCCGGGGGGTCAGAAGAGCCATAATATACGAGATTGCTGGGTTATAGAAAAATAAGAAAATTACCCCAGACGAAGAGTAAACATGAATTGGATCCATGTTTGACTAGACACTGTGGATAACAGTACAATAGTAAAGGGTAAAGTGTGTAAATGAGAAATGAACATAGGGGGAGACATGGTGACTTGGGGTGTTTGTGGGTCCGTAATAAAGGGACTGAGATAAAGTTGATTGCTGTGGAAGATTGTGAGAGGTGGAAGATTTTAGAGAGGCATTGGGTTACATGGCCTGGGCAGGATGTAAATGTTTATCCATTTGGGTGTATATAGCTTCAGAGGTAGAATAATAAGTGGCTTGCTAGAGTAGTGTATATAGTGGTCAGATTACGATGTTGTGTTTGATGGTTAACATTTAAGGGGAGATTTCAAGGTTACTAGGTTGCTGTTGATAACGGCATAAGTGGAGGTATAGGAGAAGATTAAGTATGCGAGGTGATGAGGTTAGGTGAGGTGATGTGTATAATGTTAGAGGAGGTCTTAAAGGATAATAGACCTTTTTTTAATTGTGTCCTCGGGATGTGTTTTGTGGTTAACATTACAGTGTGAGGTTGAGGTAGAGTAGTAGTGTCTGTAATATATAGACAATTGGATGTGAAGAATATTTTTGATGGTTGGTATTTGATGCTGTAGATAGCAGCGTAAACTGTTGCCATAATGAGTGGTACTGTGGGAGATATAATGGTTTAGACTTTATTACATAAAGTCTCAAATGACATAGGGGGGTAAAGGGGTGTGTGATTTAGGTGAGTGTAGTTTTTTTTGGAAAGAGTTCTATTTCTTCTTTTAAATACCGGTGGCCACCGATTCTTTGTCTTCCTATCGTGTGAAAGTAATTTCGGGTTAGTTGAAAGTTTGGGATTAGTAGCGTTGGTGATAAAAATAAGGAGTTGCTGTTAGCGTTTGAAATTTTTAAGCAGATTGCTTATGAAGAGAAGAAGGAGTATTTAAGAAGACGTGTTATGATGTTATGATGTATTATATAAAGTTGAGATTGAATTGTAAATATGTTATGGTTGGTTGAAGGGCCAGAAACGAAGAAGGAGGGGGTTGACTATATAGCAGGGGAAAAAGTTAAAGAAATTGAATATTCATTTAAGTTAGAGTTGGGGAACTGTGAGAAGTAAGGAAAAAGAGGGAATAGAGTAAGGGGATTAGGAGTAAAGAGTTTTCCTTTATAAGGAAAATTCTTTATCAAACATGGGGAGGTGTAACAGTAAGGGAGTACTGGGGTATTATTAGTATCTAGTGGGAAATAGATACAGCACGATTGAGCATCGAGAGTGAAAGGGTGAGAGATGCTCAATCGTGACGTATTGTGTTGGCAAGGGCAGTTTACATCCCGGCTCAATGGAAGAAGGAGCCATGTTGTCACCATCAAGATAATAAACGATAATTGAAACTGAAACCCCGTCTTGCGAGTCTCTGTACACTGTTATACCCCCCAGCATATGCATTAGCGTCCGGTGGCTAATAGTGCCAGTTCTGTGTTGGTTGACAAGGCACCTCGTTTTCCCGATGTAACTCTCGCGTCTGGCCGTGCCGATTCTTACTCCCAAGTCTTTCATCCTGGACAGCGATGTGGATTCACTGACGTCAAAATCCTCTGTTCTCGACATATCTTTAAGGACGTTAATAACATCGACACGATCCATGGGCTGGCCATCTACAGGGGGTGCAGAGCCAGCCAGTTTATCAGCTCGTTCATTTCCCTCGACTCCCGCATGTCCCGGGACGAAGAGAAAGGTGACTTTACGGACAACAGACTTCCGCAGCGACTCAGTCCACTGTCTATGTACAGATCCAGCTTCGACCTTCTGAATCATGCTCATTGAGTCACTTAGTACACACACGTTGGTATAATGCTGTGATTCCAGCCATATGAAAGCCTGTGTAACTGCCATCACCTCCATCGTCATGCTGCTCGTGGTCATAGAGTGGGCACCACTGGATTCTTGAACGGTTCGGCCCGCAGCAACTCAGCCCACTGTCACAGTGGTTATTGTCACACTGGTACAGTGCTGCGACGCAGTACTGACCACGAGGGTCTCAAGCAAGACGTGATGAAATACCACGTGTTAGGGAACCCAAAGCGACAACTTTGGGGAGACGAGACTGAGCTTTGAATGAGGGAGGATGTGTCTGAGTGTTTTGCTTGAGAGAGTGGCGTGTATTGCCGATTTAATGTTTGCGAGTGCTGCATCGTATTTGATCCGACTGTACTGTGAGCGGAGATATGAATAGTTGTGCGGACGAGTGCAGTACTGTGAGCTGAATTTTTGATAAAATATATACTGGGATGTTTCTGATATTAAATGGATTTTGAAAAGAATTATCACCATTGACTGATGTTTTGTACACACGTCATTTTCTTGTCATGTCATGGACTAACAAGCAACGCGAGACACTGACAGGGTTGAACCCCTGACCTCGGCATCAGCACACTGGGTGTTTAAGAACACACTATTATCCATTCGGCCATGCTGCCCTACATGGCGAAACATAACAGCCCTCGCATATCAGCGTAGCATTGGCACCTTACCGTCTTGGCAGACGATAGTTTGTTACATTGTGCTTCAAAAATGCTTAATAACTACAATCCACTGGCGGTGGCGAGTGTGACTGTTAAGGCCGAATGCGCGATGTAAATGTTCCTCCACAGTGGATGCATATGAACACATGGTCATGTTTACCATCATGCACCATATTTCAGTCTCACATGCTCGGTGTGTGACTCATCTGAAATAGTATTCTCCTGTGTCTTTATTCCATATTTGTCCTCCAGGCAACACGTTCAGCGGCGACTTGCTCCCAATGTGCATTATCAATGCCTGTATCAATCATGCCCCGCTTACACACAACTTTGTATCGTAGTAGAGGCCGACCCTGAGATCTCCTTCCCACCTGTAGTTCACCAAAAAGATGTCCTTTGGTATTCTACCGGCATCCATCCTCCTAACGTGTCCTATCCATCTAAGTCTACAAAAACTGAGCATGGAATATACCGACACACAACCTGATCTTTCCAATACTTCAATATTTGTGATCTTGTATTGCCACTTAATACCAAGTATTCTTCACAGACACCGCATATGAAAGCTGTTTAAACGTTTCTCTTGGTGTGAGTAAGTTGTCCAGACTTAACTGCCATAAAGAAGATACTAAGGGCACAGGCTTGATAGACAAGGACTTTTGTTTTGGCAGTAAGCTTCCTGTTCTCCTAGACTCTTTTTCTTAACCTGTTCATTGTTTGTGCTGCCTTACCAATCCGGATGTTGATTTCCTGATCTAGGGATAATTTGCTATTTACCTCTGATCCTAGATATGTAAAATTGTCTACTATCTCTAGTTCGGCGTCGTCAATAAAGATTGATGGTACCCCATGTGCACCTCGTGAAATAATCTGTGTCTTCTTTCTGCTAATTTTTAAACCAAATTCAGAACAAGCATTGGAGAATGCAGATAGCAGACGTTGTAATTCTTCCTCAGAGTAGGTCGTAATTGCAGCATCATCTGCAAAATGTAACACTCTGATCAGTACCCTCCTAATTTTGGTTTTGGCCTTCAATCTCTGAGCATTGTAGAGGCCACCATCTGAGCGTGAGTTAATATATATACCACCATCCTGATCACGAAAGGCATATTTCAGTAGAAGTGAAAAGTATATTCCAAAGATGGTGGGAGCTAGTGCACAACCTTGTTTAACTCCACTCTTGATTTCAAACTCTTCAGAAGTTGCACCATCAAACTTGATTATACCCTTCATGCCTGTGTGGAACGATTCCACAATAAACAGAAGAGTTGGTGGGCAGCCAATCCTTCTTTAGTGCCTTGAATAGACCCACACGACTGACCAAATCAAATGCCTTTGTGAGGTCGATGAATGCAATAAATAGTGGTTGATTCTGTTCACCGTATTTTTCTTGCATTTGTTGCAATGAGAATATCATATCAATGGTAGACCGGTTCCGTCGGAAGCCACACTGTGATTTGGGGTAACATGATCTCCTAGGACTTGAAGTCTGCGCAGAATAATTCTGGCAATTACTTTTCCAACAATACACAGAAGTGAGATACCCCTATAGTTGTTGCAGTCGCTCCGGTCGCCCTTGTTCTTGTACAATGTTATGATGCTTGTGTCTTTGAAATCCTCTGGGACTTGTCCTTCTCGCCAGCATAGCTCTATTAGCTGGTGGATCTGTAGAGTGAGTGTGTCTTGCGCACTCCTGATAACCTCTATCGGAATCCCATCCTTACATGGAGCCTTGCCCGATGCAAGTTCATTTATAGCACACTTAACTTCTGTTATGATGGGAAGCGTGTCCAGGTGGTCAAGAGTTGGCAGGGCCTCTATGACGTTGAGGGCATCGTCCGCCAGCTTGGTCTCACATGAGTAAAGCTCCATATAGTGCTCTACCCATTTACCCATCTGCTGTTTCTTATCAGTGATGATTTCTCCAGTCAAGGTTTTCAGTGGTGCACTTCTTTTGATCATTGGACCACAGGCTTTCTTTATCCATTCATACATGCTTCTGATGTTTCCTTTATCACGTGAATTTTGAATAGACTCACATAATTTGATCCAATAGTCATTTGCACACTGCTTGGCAGCCTTTTGCACATCCTTCCTAGCTTGATTCAGCTCTCTCAGAGTTTTACGCGTTGTTCTTTCCTTGTTTCTTAAGAGAGCTTTCTTCTTTTTATTAATCAAGGGCTGCTATTTGCCGCAAACCAGTCCTGCCTCTTATGATCCACAGTGCCGTAAACCTCTACCGTTGTTTTATAAAGAGTTTCCTTAAGATTATCCCACTTTTCACTTGCTGTACAAATTTCTGATGTATCAGTGAAAGCGTCTTCAAGTTGCTGTTGGAACTCAAAGCACTTATCAGGATCGAAGGTGTTACTAACATTAATCCTGGGGCTAGGATTTGTGTCTTTGCCCATTGTCATTCATGCGACCGTTGTTGTATTTTCCAAGGCACACTGGCCATAAACTCGAGTCCTTGCCCACACGAGCATTGACATCACCGAGCATATAAATGTAGTCGGACTATGGAACTGAATTGATCACAGATCTCATAGAACGAATCCTTCACATCATCAGAGGAAGCGAGTGTCGGTGCATATGCAGTGATAATGGTGGCAAAACCACAAGAGGTTGCCAAGCGCAGGAATAATAATCTTTCATTACCTCCAGCTGGAATTTCAATAATTCCCAGTAGCGAATTCTTCACTGCAAACCCACACCATGTTGCCTGTTTCTGCCTGCCCTCTACCATTCCAAAAAAGGTGTAATTGTTTTCCCTGTGTGACCCTTCCTCAGCGAGGCGAGTCTCCTGCAGGCCAACAATATCAATGTTAAGACGATTGAGTTCAGCATCAATCACAGCCGTTTGTCTTGCATCGTTAATATTCGTCAAGTCAGTGGAAAATCCTGGACACATGGTTCTATGTTCCAGGTTGCAAGCCGTAGCTTGAGGTTTCTATTTTTATTTGTATTAGTGCCTGGTGCATTGGTTTACAGCTTGCGATTCAGATTTTGTCCTAGCCACAAGGACCCGTTGAAGCAGGCAGTATGTGGCGCATCAGCACACAATTGGCCGGGGGCTGCCCAGCTTAAGGCGGTCGGTAACTGTTCAGTGACTTCTGTAGGTGTCTCCCACCGTCAGAGGCAACCCGTGGCACCCCATGTCTACGCCAATTGACTAGGACTTATAACCCGTAAATGTTACCTCTCGATTTGATTCCGAGACATGTTAAGACCAGGGATGGAGTTATTGCCTCTCCATAGCACAAAGCCTGGGCTAAAATATAGAGACCATGTGTCGCCCATGCAGCACGATCCCTCTCTTGGCCTGCCTAGTTCACTCCAGAGGAATGTTAATACCAATACATCTGGAACCAGACAAGCCGCAGAAGCTGCCGGATCAGTAAAGCAATGCTCTAACTGTTCGCCTGTCGAAGCTTCGATCCTAGACCAGCTGCCAACGAAGACTTAGGGCCTGTTCTGTCTTGCATTGACATTTTATCTTTAGGTTGCATTTCGTCGCACCAGGATAAGGCTTGTACCCTCCCAATTGCGCTCTCCTGCCCGAAGCCGTTGGCACAATGTGGGGTGTCGGATTTGTGTAATCGCCGCCCAACATTCGGGGCTGACAGGAAGCAGGTAGTACCGTCTACTGTCATACGGTAGCTCAGTCATATCTGACAAAGACCTGACACTTAGCACGGCATAGCACATAGTTTAGTTTAGTTTATTCGATGGATCAACATCACGCCACACGGGTGTAACCCATAAGTGCTCCGTTCTCCCCTAACTCAAACCTAAGTCTGGAGAAACTCAGCCCAGTGCACGAACTCCGTAGCACCTGGCGAGGATCCTGAAACACTTTGGGTAGATTTTTAACTCAAAATTTTGCCAGGGCAGCGCCGTTAGGCTACTCTTTTTCGATTTCCAACAGCCAAGGGATATTTTACGTGAGCAACAATACACACGGGCGTCCGATCTCACTATCCAGAGACCAGGGGACATGTTATTACTAGAAGTCCACATGAAATAAATCCCGGTCCTCACCGCGGCTTGAACCCGAGACTTCCAGCACTCGAAGCGGATACCATACCTCGAGACCATGCAGGCCCTAAAAATAATTATTATTAATATTGACCTTTCACAGGCCTGACAAAAATATTAAAATAAGAAATTGCTACTATCCTAACAACGTTTGGATAAAACATCAAATGTGATATTGACGAGAAATAGAAAAATATGTTATAAAATTTTCACGCATGTAAAATAAAATCAAAAATTTTGTATAAACTTTGAAGATAACCTATAATTTCTATCTCTTTTTCATAAATCATATCACTTTCATTAAATATTTTTAAAGACTTATGAAGAATTGAAACTATTAGAATTATGAAACTACATAATATAATTCAAAACTTTTCGGAATGTCCCTTGAAATAACAGATTGTTGTTACGTCCCTTTCCACTATTTTAATTGCATGTTTTCGTTTTAATGTGGTTTTTGATGTGGTCTGGTTGGGCAATGCGCCTGGTAGGTAACTCTTTCTGTTACAGACAGCCGTTACTTTAACTCTTTTGGTTATTGACAGTCGTTATATTTACTATTTCTCTTGCAGACAGCTGTTTCTCTAAGTCTTTCTATTTCATCAGCCGTTATTTTAACTTTTTCTCTTACAGACAGTCGTTACTTTAACTCTTTCTGTTACAGACAGTCATCACTTTACCTCTTTCTGTTATTTACAGTTGTAACTTAAACTCTTTCTGTTACATACAGCCGTTTCTTTAACTCTTTCGGCTATTGACAGTCGTTATATTTACTATTTCTCTTGCTGTTTCTCTAACTCTTTCTGTTACAGACAGCCGTTACTTTAACTTTTCTGTTACAGACTGCAGTTAAGTTATCTCTTTCTGTTACTGACAGCCATTATTTTAACTCTCTCTGTTACAGACAGCCGTTACTTTAACACTTTCTGTTACAGACAATCGATACCTTAACTATTTCTGTTACAGACAGCCAGTCTCTTTAACTGTTTATGTTACAGACATCCGTCACTTCAACTTTGTCTGTTACAGAAGTCGATACTTTAACTCTTTCTGTTACAGATATCCGTTACTTTAACCCTTTTTACTACAGACAATTGTAAATTTAACCTTTTTTTAAAAGACAATCGTAACTTTAACTTTTATTTTTACAAACAGCCGTTACTTTAACTCTTTCTATTACAAAGACCCGTTGGTTTGTTTTTTCTTTTAGTAGCAGACAGTGGTTACCTTAACTCTTTCTGTTACACACATGCATTACTTTAACTCTTTCTGTTACAGACAGTCGTTAAATTAACTATTTCTCTAATAGAAAGTCTGTACTTTAACTCTTTCTATTACAGACAACCGTTACTTTATCTCTTTCTGTTACAGACAGTTGTTACTGTAACTCTTTCTGTTAGACAGCAGCTATTTTAACTCTTTCTGTTAGAGACAGCCGTTACTTTAACTATTTCAGTTACAGACAGTCGTTACTTTAATTCTTTCTGTTACACACATCTGTTACTTTAACTCTTTTTGTTACAAACGCAGTTACCATAACTCTTTCTGTTAAAGACAGTCGTTTAATAACCACGAACAATATGAAGAGATTAACAGGAAAATTAGGAAGCTGTGCAAAGTGGCAAAACATATCATGGCTTGTGAAAAATTGCAGTGAAACTGAAAACCAACACAACACCCGGAATACCAAATTAAAGCACACACACACAAAATGACAAATGTGGTAAAAGAACACACACATCAACGAATTGCCTAAAGAATTAAGACGTCAAAATCATATTAGAAACAGATCAGATTTTACATGCTAAACACACTGATGCGTGGTCAGATTACGTTAATGACCTTTATGAGGATACAAGAGAAGAACAATATGATATTCAGAATAATAACGAAAGACAATCAATTTTGATGATGGGAATTCAGAATGCTCTTAACCATATAAAAACTGGCAAGACCCCCGGGTCTAGACAACATCATAACATAAATAATCGCCGTAGGAGACGTGGAATAGACCAGGTCACCAGAATGCTGAACACAATATGTGATACTGGATATAGACCTCCTGAATTATGTAATTCAATATTATTGCAATTCCGAAGAAAACAGGAGCCTTGGAATATTATCAACATACCAACATCGAACAATTAGTATCATGAGCCACATCACAAAGATTTTGCTAAGAATCATCATGCAAAGAGATAGAAAGACAATACAACCCGAAACTGGAGAAGAACAATGTGGGGTCGTAGAAGGCAAGGGCACAGTAAATGGCTGTGTATATTCTCAGAACAGTAATTGAATGTTCTATAGAAGTAAACAAAGACCTACAGATTTGGTTTAGTGTCTACATGAAGGCTTTCGATAAAGTAAGACATTTCAACATGATGAAGTTAGTTAGATAGTCAGTCAGTCAGTCAGTCAGTCAGTCAGTCAGTCAGTCAGTCAGTCAGTCAGTCAGTCGGTCGGTCGGTCGGTCGGTCGGTCGGTCGGTCGATCGGTCGGTCGGTCGGTCGGTCGGTCAGTCAGTCAGTCAGTGAGTCAGTTATTTAGTTAGTTAGTTAGTTAGTTAGTTGGTTAGTTAGTTAGTTAGTTAGTTAATTAGTTAGATAGTTAGTTAGTTAGTTAGTTAGTTAGTTAGTTAGTCGACAGATCATCCTCATTGCACTTCGAACCATTCAGTCCATAAGTGCTCGGATACCCTCCTCTGCAATCCCGCAGCGTGTAGCGGCTAACGACACCAGTTCTGTGATGGTTTATTACTCTTCTTTGGCTTGTAGTAGTGTCCTTGTTTGGCCACACCTCTTTTAACTTTCTGTTCTCGCAGCGTGACCATGGTTGTATATTCCCAGTCATCGCTTGATTCTCTTAACCAACTTACTTCTCGTATACCCTTCAGAATGTCTGCATGGTCCATAGCTCGTCCGCCTTCAACAGTAGGCCTACCTGTAAGCTTGTCAGGCTTTTCATTCCCTTGTACACCCGCATGCCCTGGCACGAAGATGAAACTAATCTTTGCCAACCGAGACCTCTCCAGAGACAGCAGCCACCCTCTTCGGACCCACGCCATCTCTACCCTCCTGAGCATACTCATTGAGTCACTAAAGACATGCCCTCTTGAATGTCTGTGTCTCGAGCCAAGGTATTGCTTTACTTATTGCCATGACTTCCATAGTCAGGCTGCTTGTGGTCAAAGCCACAGCGCCAGACTCATCCTTCACAGTTTTCCCTCCGGCCTGAGCCGTACAGGACCATAAACTTCTCACCCCTCGGACGACCAACCCATCCATGTTAATGACAGCATCATCCTCTAAAGAATCCTCGAAGAACAGAGCCTGTACTTCCACCTCCACAGCAGCTGGATTTTCTTGTCTGCATTTACTGTCTAGTTGAATGCACACTGAAAAGGATGTACAGAACTCTGTTGGCACTTGTACACACTCCTCGCCAGGTTCTAAGTCCTCAGGTGAACACACCTGCTGAAGAATGTCTTCGGCTTGACCCATCCACGACTTCCTCATTTGAACCTGCTGCCCTTTACCTGTTTAATCTCGATATGCAGTGGGTGTTGTGTGCTTGCGTTGACTTTTAGATAGGCACGTGCTTGGCAAATATGAATTCTGTCCCTCATGATTGGAAAATCAAGAAGGTAGCGCATCGCCCTGCATGTTGTATCTCTTGTACATCCAAGAATAATGCGCATAGCTTCGTTCTGTATCCTTTCCATCCTTTTTATCTGCTTATGGTTGAGAGTCAGGATCGCCATCGCATACTCCAAAACAGAAAGGACCAGACCCTCGTAATGAAGACATAGATGGCGCTGCTCACAGTTTGCTGCCGCCATCACCCGCATCGCAGCCAACCCCTGCTTGGCCTTTGTGATCACCTGGTCTACGTGCTCAGTATAAGCTAAGCTTCGATCAAATAGAATCCCCAGGTAATTCATTGCCTGCGTTCTTTCCACCGTCTCTGAAACCAGATTTACAGTTGGCGTTGGGGTGTCGATAATATAGTTATTCAAAGAGAACCACGTCACTGTTGCCTTTGTTGGGTTGACCATTGCCATAGCTTCAACACATCTAGTGCTTATGCGACTGAGTTCGGTTTGTAGTTCCACAGCAACCTGATCTCTATCCTTACCCTGACGATACACTAAAGCATAGTCTGCTTACGGTAATGTCCTCCCCGGTCCTATTATTTGATCGCTGGTGATTCTCACAGTGTAGGCGTTGAACTGCACCAGAGATAATGGTGATCCCTGTGGTAGGTCAGTATATACTGTTGTTGATTCTGAAGTCCAACTGCTACATCTAAAAACTACTTTCCGTTGGAAGAGGGTTGCAGCGATCCAACTAAGGAGGTGTAATAGGATGACCTATACATATGTCCTCACTGATGAGTAATCCCCTACGTGGGTCAAGGTTATCAGAATAGTTTCCTGTCTAAGCTATTTATAGGCTGGGGGACCCGTTTGAATACGGTGATTCGAGACGTTTGGAGAAAGATCCAGAGAATGATCGGTTCAGTACCGAGATTGTCACAATCACGTAGGACATCACTCAACCGAAGAAACACGGGAAACAGGAATTATCCGTGCGGCACTAGGAGCTCGTGTGTCGAGTGGGCTACAGAACTCAGCGGATTCACTGAGCAGCTTCAGTCGCCAACCTGATGTCACCCAGAACGGGAGCAGATTCAGCTTTAGTCAATAATTGTCTGCAAGGCGATGGACGGGGCCCGACAACGAAAGAACAGAGATCTGCTGAAACTCTCTTAATAAGGTAAATGAAATAGTCCGTAGTATTTATTTGTACTGCCCGCATACCGCTGAAATACACATTACCGTCGCGTTGGTGTTTCCGCCGAGCACATGAATAATGTATTAACGTTATTGATTAAGCCGAGTGGATTTAGATCACAGTCTCAGTGGTAACTGCGTGTATTATGCCGACTCTAGCAATGTTGTGTGGTTAGGACTGGAAATTCCTTCATACAGGCGCCGTGTTACATAATATATTTAATATTCGTGTGTTTATAGCATTCACATTTATTATTTAATGAAGGAGAATAACCAGGGATTTATCACTGCTACATAGGAGTGTTTGTTTATCAATATGATAAGATTTAATAACATGTATAATTAATTACCTTTTTATTGATAGAATAAATAGTGATGTGTTATTTCTACAAGGACGTGCAGTGCAGTGATTACCATGTGCTCTGGCAGTGCTAGTTATTTTATAACGACGAAGTGTGATGTAATTACCATGACTGGAGAAGTAGTTTATTGCGCGTAGAATCGTGATGTTGCTACTTGCGTAAGCCGAATGACTGACCTGTGATGAGACGATTCGTCACAATCGAGGGCGTTTGCGTTTGTAATGACGAGCGGAGCGACCGATGATTTTCTTTACCCATCTCCCAAAGCCCAGTCATGCTGGTAGTGGGGATACATCTACTAGGGGAGAGAGATAAAGGGGAGAGCCTTGCTACACTTACAGAGGGACGATGGGATTATGGGATGAGTTGTCAGGGGTCATTCTAAAAGAGATGGGATGGCCTAATATGCCATGGACACCGTTCACTCTTTTTCCACAGCTGATCAGGGGTAAGGGAACGGGGTGGCTTGCCACCAAACATAGGAGGTAGGAACTACGCACTCTTGACTCTTCAGGAAGAAGGACCAACTAAGAGAAGTTCTATAAGCTCTGGAGCAGGGATCCCAGAGCAAAAGCTTTCACTTCTTTCATAATTTGTTAATGATCTTGAGTTATTAATGAATTATTAATTGATTAATTAATTATTCATTTACTTGACTGATTGATTTGTATAGTTATGTTGAGGATGGGGAACGGTCCAGACGGACACCCTCAGAAGATAAAACCACTACACTATAACATAGTTAGGTGTATTATAAGGTTGATAGAAGATGAATGGAGAAACTAGATAGCACGAAGTTGTAGGATCCTAGACAAGGGTCAGACAGACTACTTATTGAATAGAGAGATGATTTCATATACCTTATTGTTATGGTTATATGTAATTCTGATGCATGTGTTGATGTTTACGTGCAAATAAGATACAGTTGTTGCCGAGTGCTCTCACCGCCCCACTACTCTTTTAAGGATTTGTTTATCTGAGGGTGATTTTGAAGAAACACTATGGAATAATATGGACCAGCTTGATCCAGTGAAATTCATGATGATGATGTATGATTTCCAAACTGGGCGCGATCCAATGACAATGCAAGAGTCACCACAACCCATTTATATGAGTTATGTAATTCAACGGACCGTCCAGCCGGATGTTGCCTTGATGAGTCTGACGGAGTGAGGTTTTGAAGATCCAGCTGGGATCTATACTGAATCGTCTAAGAGACCCCTGAACGTAATTGAACTCAGGTGAAACATACTTTATGGCTTTGAGGATTGACTGCTTGTGTCAGTGAACTGTGCTATATCCAAGGTGAATATTCTTAAGTGAAGTCAGTATCTTACAACGAAGATGACACCACCTAGATTGTTTTGGACCCAGCCGGGTCTGAGGGACTTTGAACTCTGAGAGCTGTCACGCTCTGATGCTTTTCTGCTACTGGTACTTCGCAGAGACACTGTTACATTGGCAAGATGCCATGCTCTAATGCTGTCTGTTAATATTACTTCGCATAGACATTGTTACAGGGGCAAGATGCTACGCTCCAAGATTGCGATGCTGATATTCTGTTTATTGAACATGGTTGCTGTTGAAGTGAGCTACCACGCTCTAGTGTGCTGAGGGTCAGTACACGACATTGACAGTCCTATCTTAGAGAGCTACCACGCTCCAGTCTTGTGCAGTAGAATGATTATCTAGAGGGGAAACCTATAGCTCTAGGGTCGCCCTGATCACCCAGTTGTAAGTCTTCCTTGATGATTGATTACGTCGCCGAGGGACTCCACAGTTATTTATGTGTTTCTGTTCTGTTGACTCCAGAGTTATTTATGTGTTTCTGTTCTGTTTGACTCCACAGTTATTTATGTGTTTCTGGTCTGTTGTCTCCACAGTTATTTATGTGTTTCTGTTCTATTTGACTCCCTAGTTAAGAGTACTTATCTGTTTCTGTTCTGTTTAACGCCACAATTATTTAAGTGTTTATTTTCTGTTTGACGCCACAGTTATGTGAATGCTGGTTTAATTTATGGCAAATCAAACATGTAGGTTTGCAAGAACTCCTCCCGTTTGATATTGAACACGGCATGCCTCAAGGTTTTATTCTCGATCTCGAGGTACCTAAGATTGCAATCTTAGTTTGACACGCACTAAATCAATTGGCATGTCCTTTGGTTAAAGATTTGCGGAATTCATTTTATGTTTGCTAGTGTCCGTATTTACCTTGGGACTATTTGTTTCTGTGTTTAGTTTATCATTATTCTGCATACGTTGGGACTACTTGTTTCTTTGGTTAGTTTATCTTATGACGGCCGGTCAATAAGTACGTCACACAGTTCTGTGGGATTGTAGGTAAATGTAGTTGATGTTTTCTACAGGTGTCATTAGGTGACAGCAACATCGAACTTTATATTCCCGTTTGTCATGTGGAGCTAGGTGTCTCGTGCGCATGCGCAGTGCATAACCGAAATGGCGATTCTACTTACGGAACCGAAGAGCAACGTGCTGTTGTGCGTTTTTGTGGGCTAAAAGGACCAGAGAAAGATATTTTGGCCTACACCTGCTTCATTTGAGGACAAGCTCTATGGAGATATCAACAAGCTAAATTTGACTGCAGCTTACTTTAACTACATTCAGGTTGACATCTAAAGGTGCATGAAGAAGTATTTAGACTGCCACACTTCATACTACAGGTATGTCGGTTACAAAAACCTCCCAGAGGCATGAAATGGAATATTGCTTGGATAGCAAATCCATTACGTGGAAAGTCCGAACCGAAAGCTCACTGTGTGGGCTTCATTAAAGTTGGAAAAGTGTCCTAGTGGCACGAAATGGATATTGCTTGGATAGCAAATCCATTACGTGGAAAGTCCGAATCGAAAGCTCACTGTGTGGATGTCATCTGTAGACTGCATTCTTCTGGTTTCCGGAAGAACAGACTATGGTGAACGGAAGGCCCAATATACGGAAGTGAGGCTAAGCAGCCATGTGCAGGACGTGACGATTCTTGGGTGAGCCTAGTACCAGAGCGCTGTGTGTCGACTCTGCAAGTATGGAATCTTCCTTGGATGGCAGGGAATGCCCATGGTCTGCCCCTGCCTTCCCTTAAGGGCTGACCAGGATGTCTTTGGCTGTTCTATATGGACCAGCTGGGATGGGGGGATAACACCACAACAGTGAGAGTCAAACGTCCTAAGGAACCCCCAGGAAGGTTAACCTGGTCAACAAATGCCCGCAGAAGACCGCAGCTCTGCTGTAAACACGCACAACGCAATCACATCACACACACACAAAAACACTCCTGATGAACGCAGCAGAAGAAGAAGGACTGCCTCTAAATGCCATTCATAAGGAAATGCTTCCTGTTTATGCTGACATATGTTTGTCTCGTAAAGCGGTGCATAGCTGGGTAGAAAATTTTCTTAAGGACAGCTCTAAAATTGTAGATGAAATACGATCTGGTCGTCCTGTTCTATGTAGCCTGTTTGGGAGGACTGATAAAACGATTGGATAAGTGCATTAATTTTGGTGGAAATTATGTTGAGAAATAAAGGGACAATGTATGTATAAAAATAAACTGGTTTCAAGTTGTTATCATATTTAGTTATTTTTCTACAGCCATTTGTGACTTCTTATTGACTTCCCCTTGTGTGTGTGTGTGTGTGTGTGTGTGTATGTGTGGGTGGGTGGGTGTGTGTGTGGGTGGGTGGGTGTGTGTGTGTCTGTGTGTGTGTGTGTGGGTGGGTGTGTATGTGTGTCGGTGGGTGGGTGTGTGTGTGGGTGGGTGTGTGTGTGTGTGTGTGTGCGTACGTGTGTGTGTGTGTGTGGGTGTGTTAACCAAGACTTCAACCGCTGTTCTCTCCAATCAACTGTGACGTTTAGCATGACCCCAGTATTTCAGTATCCGAGACATGATGCTCTCCGTGAGTCACTTTTATTCCATGTTCGGATGCTTTATCCAATATAGACTCCAACATTATAATTATTATTTTTAGTAGTGGACAATCTAACAATTGTAATAGAAATGTTTTCGAGTCTATAATGGAGTAGTGGACAATCTACAAATTATAACGTGTATATGTTAGGGTCTATAGTGGAAAAGTCGACAATCTAACAATTATAATTATAATGTTGGATAAAGCATCCGAACATCGAAGAAAAGTGGTCCAAGAAGAACGTCGGAAACTGACATTTTTGGTCACATTAAACGTCACAGTGATTGAAGTCATGGTTCCTGGGAAATTATAGGCAGGGGCCAACAAGCACGAAGAAGGACTCAGAACATTGCAGACTCATTGGGTGTCTGCTTGCATGAGAGAGGTGAACTATAGCGTTCAATTGTTATGTTCTCCAGTGCGTTCTCTAGTCTCTACTTCTTTCTTCTAATTCTATGAGCGCCAAACAATACCCGTGTTTATTTATGGACTGCATGAGAGGGGGGACTGAGGAGGATTGGAGAAACATTTCGACCTCAGCCACAAAAAACAATAACATTATTCCACAACTACGAGGGGGATTCACATGAAAACTTTAAAAGTGTGATAGAAATTACAATAACCATTCTGCCATTGTCTTATAACCTGTCAAAATTGTTGTTAAGGATGCCAAGAGTGCTTAGCACGTGTAATCACGGTGCAGACGAACACGGTGAAGTCATAGGACAGCTTAAAGGTGGCCGCCCCACTTTTGACATACACAAAAGAGGAGCAGCCTTCCGTTATCCGTTTTGTTTTTATTAGTGAAGGCGTGAAACGTATAGAAATTCATCGGTAATTGAAGGTCCATTATGGTGATCACGCTTTCAGTCCAGCAAGTGTATGAGTGAAGTAGGAAGTTTGAAAGCAGAGTAACATCTGTAACAGATTGTTTATGACGGGTCGGTCACACCGAGGAGTGACCCCAGAGTCGATTTGTCTGCAGAACTGATAACGTGACTTGTGTATCGATCCATTCAAATATCACTTCCATTCTTATATTGGT
Source organism: Cepaea nemoralis (assembly GCA_014155875.1). Classification (NCBI taxonomy): domain Eukaryota; kingdom Metazoa; phylum Mollusca; class Gastropoda; order Stylommatophora; family Helicidae; genus Cepaea; species Cepaea nemoralis. The sequence continues at coordinate 13,892 of JACEFZ010024078.1, read as the reverse complement.
CATGGTAGAAAAGCATAGCCAGGTAGATAAGAGCGCTAGTTCTCAAACTTCCGGTGTGCTGATATTGAGGCAGCGCTGTTCATCCCTTACACCGGTAAGTTGGACTAAAATGTTGACTTCTCGCCTATGACCCCGCCTGCACTGAGAGTTTGATACGATACACAACTTTACTGAATGTTTACATAGACCCGGCAAGTGCACTGAAGGTTTCGGAAGATACTGCAGAGGTGTCGAATATTTAGATACATACTGCAACATCCCTGCACATGGCTGCTTAGCCTCACTTCCATATTTTGGGCCTTCCTTTCACCATAGGCTGTTCTTCCGAAAACCAGAAGAATGCAGTCTGCAGATGACATGCACACAGTGAGCTTTCGATTCGGACTTTCCACGTAATGGATTTGCTATCCAAGCAATATTCCATTTCGTACCACTAGGACACTTTTCCCACCTTTTATGAAGCCCAAACTGGTTCTATATAGCATTTTTAGCACTCTCTTATACTGTTTATTTATGGAATGCAGACTATGTTCCTATATAATTACATATTTATTTATGGAACCCAGACTACACGTTCCTATATGTTATATTTTTATGTGAACTATACTAGCTCTTTTATCGCTTCTTTACTTATTCAGTCGTGGAGATTTGTCCGCAAAAGACGAGCAATATCTCCGGCGGGCCTATTCTCGATGGTCGCGAGATCTGCACAGTGGTAGGCAGGGAGATTTGCTCGCAACAGACGAGCAATATCTCTGGCGGGCCTACTCTCGTTGGTCGCGGGAGCCGCACGAGTCAGGCGGGGAGTCTGACGGTAGTACACGCTTACAAGGTCCAGACACTTGCGTTTGACAGGTGTACGCGCACAGTGGTTCGGGCGCGTATACGACCCTTACCTGCGGGATTTGGCTGAACGCCTCTAGGTCAAATCCCAAGGGTTTAGGGTCTGGTCAATCGCTCGTCTCCTGCTCGTGGTAGGCGAGGTCTAGGAGGTTTGACGCTGAGCCGCCAGCGTCTGCAGCCCTACTCGTTCCAGACGTATTGGTTATCCATTCCTCAGGATCAAACGAGGCAAGGCCGAGAGAAGGAACATGTCGTTTGGGTACCACATGTTCTCTGAAGCTCTGCCCAGGGATTGTGATGGAATTTTGGCCAAATTCCAACTCTCATAATTTGGTCTGTCAAGACTGCAAGGTGCCACTCACTGCAACATGTGTTGAGTGTTTAGATAGATATTGCACATGCCTTGAATGTTTAGACAGCAGCTGCAACTAAACTATGGATGTTTAGATAGGTACACCACTCTTTCAAACAATTATATACATGCCACTCGAACACTGAGTCTTTAGAGAGACCACTCACGGACACTGCATATTTTTAGTGGGTTTTATCTGTCTACACACAAGTACATGCATTCTATCTACTCGTACCTTTACATTGCCATGAGATGGATAAGAGAAAACAGAGCAAGTGTTTCATCATTTTTCAACACGTGTGTGTGCTGGTGTACTAAGACACGAGGTGATAAACTAACCCGACACCGGGACACGAAAGGGGCGGAGTTATGTGGTCACATGACGCGCCCAGGTCAGAAGCCGGAAAACGGGTGCAAAGGAGACCGAGCTGGGACGTGAGACAAGAAGGTTGATTTCTGGGAGAGTCCTTGAGTTTGAGAGCGTTTTGCGATGGTTGCAGTTATTCAAGATGCAGGCAACATGTTGAAAAGTATTCTTGTTTAAGAAAGCTGTGAGTGAAGAAGCAGTACACCGAAGTTAACGACTGCCGATGGCCCAGTAAATGTCGACCGGCTGTGGCGAGAGAGCTGACCTCGTTTTGTGAACACTGTGAGTGGCGGAGAGAGAGACACGCCGTGACACGTTGGTAACCAGTGTAATGTGAGTAACTAGAAACTATTATTAACAGTTAGCAGTCAATTGTAGAGTCTGTAGTGTGCAACAACAGCAAGGAATAAATGACGATTAGTGGTATCATGTATGCTCTATTGCTAGACAGTGGGTGTGTTGGTCATGTCCAGAACGCTAAAAGGTAAGATGCTGGCGGGATATGATAGCAACCACGGTGATAACTGTGCTACAATAAAGTTATCGTGTGCTCTGAGGACGCGTTTTGGACTTGTGTTGTGTGCACGAAAGATTCGTACAGAGTGTAAGCGAGCCTGTTGTGATATTTCTAAAATCTTCTAAACCCTAGACCAAAACCAAGATGTCGGGCATGATGTGTGAGTCCGGCTCTTGGCTCTTCTATTGCCATGAGATGGATAAGAGAAAACAGAGCAAGTGTTTCATCATGTTTCAACACGTGTGTTTGCTGGTGTCACTAAGACACGAGGTGATAAATTAACTCTGGCCCCTTCGTGTCCCGGCGTCGGGTTAGTTTATCACCTCGTGTCTTAGTGACACCAGCACACACACGTGTTGAAACATGATGAAACACTTACTCTGTTTTCTCTTATCCATCTCATGGCACACATCTAGTTCAGATACCGTATCTACACAGTCGATACAGGTGCGATATTTATCTCAACATTTAGTTGTATGTGTAATATATATCTATACATTTATTCCAGGAGAGGTGCCCAACTAAACAGGCAGGCACGATTTCTAAACATTCATTGCAGGTGTGATGAGTGTGTATATTTAGTGCAGGTGTGTTATCTTTCTATACATTCAATGTAGATGTTGTACCTGTCTAAACATTCAGAACAGATATTGTATCTTTACATTCAATGTAATTGTGGTATATGTCTAAACATTCAGTGCAGGTGTGGTATTTAACTAAACATTCAATGCAGGTGTGGTATCTGTATAAACATTCCAATTGTGTTATCTATCTAAACATTCAGTGCAGGTGTGTTATTTATCTAAACATTCCGTCCAGATGTGTTATCTATCTAAACATTCAGTGCAGATGTGTTATCTATCTAAACATTCAGTGCAGGTGTGGTATGTATCCAAACATTTAGTGCAGGTTTTGTATCTATCAGTGCAAGTTGGAAATCTCTATACTTTCACCGTGGCGACCTATCGCAGAACAGAATACTGTGATAACACTTTGACACAGTTGCAGCCCCTGTCTTTGCTTGGAGATGTCTTTCAGTAAGTTGTCATGTCCGGTTGGCCGCCTATGGTCACTGCACTGCTATGGGTTTTCCGCAGTTCGACCACACATCTCTTATCGAGGACGCTCCCCAGAAGAACTATGGTTGTGTCCCTGGCTACTGCTGTGATGTAAGCTTCTCTCGTGTTAGATGTTGGTGTAGTACTGTTTTGTAGTTTGTTACTGAGGCTGATTTCCTTTCAAGGTACTTCTTTAAAGGATGTTAATAATTTCTTGATTGGACGTTTGTCACGAAATATGCGCCATTTGATTTGGCCGTGTCGTATAAGGCAGACAACCCTACTATTTCCCCACCCGGTTCTCTGGAAAATTAACGCCCTTTAGTTGGCGTTCGAGATGATTCTAAAAACATTGGCCGGGTGAACATGATTCACAGGCTGACAGCACATGGTTGTCGCATGCGCAGGTGATTAGGCCGCTCGGACAAAGACGGCAGTTGCTGGCTGTCAGGTCTCGTGAAGAGACGCCTTTTTGGTGCACCGTGTATTTTCATTATGGAGAGCTGGGGCGACCGATGTCTCAAGGTTGTTAAAGAAACCTGACGTCTAGTTCTGCTGAGTTACAGCTACTCCAGGTATGAAACGGTGTTCAGATATCTGAAGATATGTGTACCCTTTAGTTTATTTATCTTTGGTACTCGGTGACCCGATAGTGCTAAGCGGTGTGTACTAACCGTGGCACGGGAATAGTGGGGCATGTAGTGAACAGACAACTGGCGTTGCCTGAAGTCAATACCTGTTGAAAGCTGTTTATTGGCTAGCAGTGTAATACAGGGATATGTATTGTGCTTAGCGGCGCTGGGGTTATTCACAGCTACTGTAGGTTGGGTTAAGTGGGTTCAGGACAAAGAGAGCTTTAATTTGAGGTCACTACATGAACCAGCTTCCTGAAATCGAACGTACGTCGATGCGGAATGACGTTACGAGGAGGAATCCGGAAGTAGTATAGGACGTAGCCTATACTAGGGCATGTGCGGTCTCGATCGACGCAGTTCTGCGAGGCGAATGTAGTGCGAAGATAGGTAGAGCTATCGGAGGTCGTTTCAAGGTCGTGACTTGAGTCGAAGGTCTTCGTCACCTGGTGGGGCGACCTACTGGCTTTTCTTCTTGGCTTTCGTCTTATCTGTCTTATAGATAGTGTCCCTCAATGGAATGCCAGCTTAATATATAGTGGATTCTAGAGAGGTGGACCATGTGTGAGAATTGACCGACGGGACAGGGCTGTTATATAAGGGCAGTGACACCAGTTCTAAATGCTCCGGCCCTTGATGAGGGAGGGGAGAACGGGGTGTGGATCTTTGCTACATGGAGAAGTTATTAAGACCTTGTATATACTATTGGATTTGAATTTTGTACCTGAGGCACGGTACTATATCTGCGCTGGCTGGTAATAGGGACGTGAACCAGGGAGATTGGTGGGAGTCAGGGGCGGGGTTCAGATGCTCATCAGCGGCCCTACTTCAAGGGCCATTCTGCCTACCATTACTAATGATTCACTAACCCTATATGTCATGTAGAATGTTTTGCAGGGTAGGCCGACACCTCAGTGACGAGTGACCAGCAACCTTGGCCCAAGCTATCCTCCAGTCCGAGGAAGATGAAGCGGGACACTTAGCATTCTGCCAGGTCCTAGACCCAGTTCTCTTCCTGGCACCTGTGAGCAGCATATGTAGGGACCGGGACTCTCATGAGAAGAGTCCATTTGGTTGAGGAAGGAGGTGAGAGGGAGCTCGCTTATGGTAAGCTTGGTTCCAGATACTTTCACTGAGTGTTGTCTTCCACAGGTTCTACCTTCTTGAGTGAAGTCTTATCAGTTCGTGACGGGTCCAGTGATTGGGACCAGGCAAGTGCGAGTAGCGGACCTAGAACTCCAGTATGAATCATACCTGTAATGGTCACAAGAGATTACTACAGTGAAGGTTGAGTCCTGCTAACCCTTGGCCTTCGTCATTACAACGTATGTTCACTATATTCACGCTATCTGCCGATCGACTACACTCACGGCAAGTACCTTTGTGGAGTGATTGTGCCTTGTATCAGAACTATTGACAGATCCACGACCAGCTAGAACCAGATTACATTGACTTTTTGTGCCGGGCCATTTTGGCCTATGAATCCGCTGGAGTCTATAGACTATATCTCCAGCACCAACATCCCACATAATTACCTGAGAAGTTGCTCTCATATTTTTGACACTCTCTAGAACTCTGTAAGAGAGGGCAACTCTGAGTTCATATTGGGGCCAACCACAAGACCTGGAACATTTCGTCATCTGTGTGGAACACCAAGTTGGAGCATCACAGAATAGGTTTTCCGAAAATAGTCCAGGGCGACCAACCATTATCCATTCACCTGTGCGAAGACGAGAGCTGGATGGAAGACTAGCTACCTCCGGTGAGATCTGGTAGCAAGATGACCTGTAGCGTCTACTCGAAGCCTTTCCGGTGATGACTGCTCCATACTGAAGCTACTCCCAGGCTTGCTGTCTTGAGATACCAACCAGTTAATAGATCTTTCTCATCATCATCATCCCCATCATCATCATCCCCATCATCATCATCCTCATTTGGCCCCAGCGCCATATTACACGTCACAGTGCCATATCACACGTCACAGCGCCATATTACACGTTACATCGCCATATTACACGTCACAGCGCCATATTACACGTCACAGCGCCATAATACACGTCACAGCGCTATATTACACGTACCATCGCCATAATGCACGTCCCAGCGCCATATTACACGTACCAGCGCCATAATGCACGTCCCAGCGCCATAATGCACGCCCCAGCGCCATATTACACGTCACAGTGCCATATTACAAGTCACAGCGCCATATTACACGTCACAGTGCCATATCACACGTCACAGCGCCATATTACACGTCACAGCGCCATAATACACGTCACATCGCCATATTACACGTCCTAGCGCCATATTACATAACATACGCCTGTGAGACCTGGACACTTACTAAACAAGCTGAACAGCATATAAATGCCTTTGAATATAAATGTTACAGAAGAGTTCTAAGAATATCATGGGTAAATGAAAGAACAAATGCATCAATACTTCAAGAATTGAATATTGAAGAAGGATGGCTATTAGAGGCGATAAAACACAGAAAATTGAAATATTTTGGTCACTTGAAGCGTCACGAAAGTTTGGAGAGAACAATAATGGAGGGGTATATGCCTGGGAAGAGAAGAAGAGGAAGGCCAAAGAGAAGATGGGTACAGGATGAGCCGGATGATCTCGAGATGGGTGTATCGGTACGCGGGACATCTTGCTTATGATCGAGAGGTTTTCCGGAAAGTTGTTATGGGAGCGAGGTTCTGCAAAGGAAATGCTACTGAATGAATGAAAGAATGAATGTGCGCTATATTACACGTCACAGCGCCATATTACACTTCTCAACGTCATATTACACTTCCCAGCGCCATATTACACATGACAGCGCCATATAAAACTTCCCAGCGCCATATTACACCTCCCAGCGCAATATTACACCTCCCAGCGCGATATTAACCTCCCAGCGCCATATTACACATGACAGCGCCATATAAAACTTCCCAGCGCCATATTACACCTCCCAGCGCAATATTACACCTCCCAGCGCCATAATTACCTCCCAGCGCCATATTACACGACCCAGCGCCATATTACATTACTCCAGCGCCATATTACACGAACCAGTGCTACGTCACACGTCACAGCAGCCATATTACACTTCTCAGCGTCATATTACACGTTACAACGCCATATTACACATGACAGTACCATATAACACTTCCCAGCGCCATATTACACATGACAACGCCATATAAGACTTCCCTGCGCCATATTACACCTCCCAAGCGCCATATTACACATCTCAGCGACATAATACACCTCCCAGCGCCATATTTCACAACCAGCGCCATATTACACCTCCAAGCAGCTTTAGAAGAGCAAATCTAGAAGGCTGATTCCTGCAAGTAGAAGTAGAGGCCGAGCAAACAAAGATGGACACATGAAGTTACATGCACACTGGCCCTGAAACAGTGGCAGAGGAACTGATAAAAGATCAAGAGTCTTCCTAGAAAATAGAACCAGTCCTGTTAAGGACTAACTTGAACGAGACCAAAGACAACAAAGAATATGAAAATAAAAAACAAACGGACTTCAATAATAACCGGCGCTGCAGAAGCAGGTTGAACGTGGCCGAAGGTGTATGTTTTTTTAAAATTATTATTATTGTGTTTTGTTTGTGCGCTCACTCGCTTTGAACTCAAGTGTAGTCCACAGACACTACTTCTAGTAATGTTTGGCTGAACTTTGCGTGTGGATTAGCTTTCCCTATTAACAGTGTCCCTCGCCATCAGGCGAACCCACTCCCACTTCAGAGGTACTTGTAATTAACGTCCCCAATTCAAAGACGAGAGGTCAACATTTCAGTCCAAATGTCAGGTGTAGGGGTTGAACCCCTTACCTCGGCATCAGCACACCGGATTTAAGAGCACGCACGCTTATCCATTCGGCCATGTTGACCTACAGGGCGAATCATGACCGCCCTCGCATATCGGTATAGCACATGATGATGATAAATATTGACCTTACACAGGCCTGACAAAAATAGGTTAGAAATCATTTTAATTAACACTGCAATAAATGGGTGGACAAATTCATTTCAATTGATGAGAAATAGAAAATTATGTTATAAAATTATCATACTTTTAAAATAAAGCCAAAATTTAAAACAAACTTTGAAAATAACTTAAAATTTCTATCTCGCCTTTATGAAACATATTACTGTCATTACATTTCTTTAAAATTTTGTGAAAAATTAAAAATATTAGATTACTTTATCACATAATATAATTCTTAACTTTTCGTAATATCCCTTGTAAAAACTGATTGTTGTTATGTCCCTTTCCATTATTGTAATAACACGTTTTCCTTTCAATGTGGTTTTTAATGTGTCTGGTAGGGCATTGAGTCTGATATGACAATTAAATCGTTCTGTTACAGACAGCCGTTACTTTAACTCTTTCTGTTACAGACAGCGGTTACTTTAACTCTTTCTGTTACACCGCCGTTACTTTAACTCTTTCTGTTACAGACATCCGTTACTTTAATTCTTTCTGTTACAGACAGCAGTTACTTTAACTCTTTCTGTTACACAGCCGTTACTTTAACTCTTTCTGTTACAGACAGCGGTTAGTTTAACTCTTTTTGTTACAGACAGCGGTTAGTTTAACTCTTTCTGTTACACAGCCGTTACTTTAACTCTTTTTGTTACAGACAGCGGTTAGTTTAACTCTTTCTGTTACACAGCCGTTAATTTAACTCTTTCTGTTACAGACAGCCATTACTTTAACTCTTTCTGCTACAGACAGTGGTTACTTTAACTCTTTCTGTTACAGACAGCCGTTACTTTAACTCTTTATGTTACAGTCAGTGGTTACGTTAACTCTTTCTGTTACACAGCTGTTATTTTAACTATTTCTGTTAAAGACATCCGTTACTTTAACTCTTTCTGTTACAGACAGCCGTTACTTTAACTCTTTCTGTTACACAACCGTTACTTTACCTCTTTCTGTTACAGAAAGCGGTTACATTAACTCTTTCTGTTACAGACAGAACGTTACTTTAACTCTTTCTGTTACAATCAACCATTACTTTAACACTTTCTTCACAGACAAAAGTTACTTTACCACTTTATGTTACAGACAGCTGTTACTTTAACTCTTTGTGTTACAACAACCGTTACTTTAACACTTTCTGTTACATGCAACCGTTACCTTAACTCTTTCTTTTGCAGACAAAAGTTACTTTAACACTTTCTGTTACAGACAATCGTCACTTTAACATCTATCAGTAATAGTCATCCGTTTCTTTAACTCTTTCTATTACAGACAGCGGTTACTTATTTCTTTTAGTAACAGACATCCGCTGTTTTAACTCTATCTGTTACAGACAGCCGTTGCTTTAACTCTTTCTGTTACAGACATAAGTTACTTTAACGCTTTCTGTTACAGACAGCTGTTATTTAGTTGTGTTCTGTAGCTGTTCTGTAGTTTGTTTCAGAGGCTGATTTGCATTCAAGGTACTTCTTTAAAGGATTTTAATAATTTCTTGATTGGACGTTGCGTTCTTTCAACTACGAAGTCTGCTTATAAACTGGAAAGTTTGCACATGAACTATGCAATCTAAGTATAAAGTAGGAAGTCTAGATGTGAACTAAGAAGAATGCACATGAACTATGCAATCTAAGTATAAAGTAGGAAGTCTAGATGTGAACTAAGAAGAATGCACATGAACTATGCAATCTAAGTATAAAGTAGGAAGTCTAGATGTGAACTAAGAAGAATGCACATGAACTATGCAATCTAAGTATAAAGTAGGAAGTTTAGATGTGAACTAAGAAGAATGCACATGAACTATGCAATCTAAGTATAAAGTAGGAAGTCTAGATGTGAACTAAGAAGAATGCACATGAACTATGCAATCTAAGTATAAAGTAGGAAGTCTAGATGTGAACTAAGAAGAATGCACATGAACTATGCAATCTAAGTATAAAGTAGGAAGTCTAGATGTGAACTAAGAAGAATGCACATGAACTATGCAATCTAAGTATAAAGTAGGAAGTCTAGATGTGAACTAAGAAGAATGTATATGAACTATGCAATCTAAGTATAAAGTAGGAAGTCTAGATGTGAACTAAGAAGAATGTATATGAACTAGGGAGCCTGCGTAGGAACTAGGAAATCTGAGTAGAAATTATGAGTTATGTGTATGGACAAAGGGAGTCATTATACACTTCACAACGACATATTACACGTCCCAGCGCTATAATGCACGTTATAGCGCCATATTACACGTCCCAGCGCTATAATGCACGTCACAGCGCCATATTACACGTCCCAGCGCCATATTACACTTCCAAGTCTCTTTGGAAGATCAATTCTAGAAGGTTGATTCCTGCAAGTAGACGTAGAGGCCGAGCAAACAAAGATGGACACATGACGTTACATGCACACTGGCCCTGAACAAGTGGCAGAGGAACTGATAAAAGATCAAGAGTCTTCCTAGAAAATATAACCAGTCCTGTTAAGGACTAACTTGAACGAGAACAAAGACAGCAACCAATATCAAAATAAAAAACAATCGGACTTCAATAATAACCAACGCTGCAGAAGCAGGTTGAACGTGGCCAAGTTGTGTGTGTGTTGTTTAAATACTGAGCTGAATGAGATATGTGGCCGTTTTTTGTTTTAATTATTAGTTTTGTGTTTGCGCTGGCTCGCTTTGAACTCAAGCGTAATCCATGTACACTACTTCTAGTAATGCTGGACTGAATTCTGCATGTGGATTAGCTTTCTCTATTAACAGTGCCCCACGCCATCAGGCGAACCCACTCATTTTAGCCCAGCTGTCTGGTGTTGGGGTTGAACCCCTCACCTCGGCATCAGCACACAGGATGTTTAAGTAAATTCATTCTTATCCATTCAGCCATGCTTACCTACTGTGGCCGTGGTGAGAGCGACCTTCTGCAAAGAAAATGGTACACGCAAATGATTGTCGTCAATGGATGACAATCTTGATTGTAGTGAAAGTTTTCACTCACACTGATCACCCGCCTGAACCGCTCATGTATGGCGGGTCTTACAGTTTGAGAAGCACAGCGCACACTCCCCAGTTCATGACAGATATAAGAATGCCGCGATTCGGGACATAAGTCACACTATCAGTTCCAATGTTTGTGTATTTGGTGTGTAAGCAAAGATTACTTACAAGCTCACTTAACTTTATGTCGAAATTGCCTATTTTATCACCGGATATTAATTAGTATCACCCTAGCCACACTTTAATTGTGTTGCGAAAGCAATTGATTTGGTTTGCGAAACAGGGCCACGGACTAACACGGTAATGTAAATTCAATGTTCATTTATTAATTTATTTATATGTCATTTTAAAATATATTTTACCGGATTGTCTACTGTGATTGGCAACTGATCACGGTCACATCAGCTCACTTCAATATGTCAACTGTGTTTAAAGTGCTGGTAAATATCATTAAATGATTCAATGTAGAAGGGTAACATGTCGCCAGTCACAATGTTTTGGACACGTTATGAGAAGAAATACATTGGAGAACTTGGTGACAACTGGCAAGTTTGAGGGGAAAAGAACAAGGTGAAGGCAGAGAAGTAAACAGCTGAATGGCTTGGCCACGTGATATAGTCGAGATAAGACCAGAGAGCTGATCCACGACTCTGGTGATCGTTTGAGATGGCGAAACTTTTTTTTTTTTTGGCGCTCGCTCGCTTTTGAACATAAGCGTAGTCCATACACTCTATTTCTAGTAGTGGTTGACTGCATTAGCTTTCATTTATTTACACTGTCTCTCGCCTTCAGGCGAACCCACTGTCGTGTCCTCCTTTAAAGTGTCGTCCCTGGAGTGAGGAGATCCGACACCCACATTATAATATTATTTTTTTTCCCCTCAATATTCTGGAGAATCCACCAGCTTCCGTCCAACACACTCCATCAGCCTATGGACACCTTTTCCTATCACTCTCACACTGTCGTACTATGCCCCCTTCTCATACTTCCCCAACGCAACATACTCAACAACTCTTGCTTCTAGAAATTAATAAAGATTAATTTATTAAAATAAAAGTGTAACGTGTATGAGACGTGTATGCGAAGAAAATGTGTGACGTGTTCTATAAAGTGTGTAGACTCTGTCTCTCAGACATCAACTCAGTCAGCTGATCACAGCAAAGATAGACCACAGCACGTTACGTCAGAACAAGTACGTCTCACCCGTTGCCGGAACCATCTTGCCGGATAATGCTTTGCCTCTGTAGACCTCTGGTAATCCAATTTCATGAACATCCGAAATAGACACCGGTGGTATTAAGAGTTAATCAGGGACCGGTTGCACTCTACACAATGTCCGTTCCTAATGTTCCTAAACAAACTGCACAAGTCTTTTGCAGTGTGTACGCAGTTAGTTAGTTAGTTAACAGATCATTCTCGTTGCACATCGAACCATTCAGTCCATAAGTGCTAATTACTAATGTTAATTGTTACTGTACTAACACTAGGTACTCTTAGCCGGTTCTCGGTTCGTTACTACTGTCTGATGCTGTGTGGTGCATCAGTATGCATCATTCTCTTTGATGAATCAATTTCCTTCTAGCGTAAGTTACGTTTCTGTATGCAACTTTATTGACTCTTGAACTGGTGTTCTTCAGAATGGGTTTTTTAATTCTTTCCCAAAACTTGTAGAGTTTCCTTGGATCTGGTAGGGAACCTAGGATAGAAACAACACATCTGGTGATAGTACTAGTCACTGATCCCTTCGGCTGAGTGTAAGCCTATCACCTTGCTTAATGATCTTTAGCTAACTAGACTTAGTCATAGAGCAGATTAGCTACCCACCTAGAGTCGAATCAGGCTATGACAAAGAAAAAATATCAGCAAACAGAATGCGGAACCCCGCCCACCAGGGACACCTACGGGAAGATCCCAATTATCCTTCATTACTCAACTAGTAAAGCTTATCAACACTTCACTAATCTATTCTAGCTAACACTAACAGTGCTAATCATCACACTATAGTTTAACAAGGCCACAGTCTATAGTAATTATAACGAATATATTATAATAAGTTATACCTTAAATGGCACTACTGCAGTCCTATAAATCATATCTACATCTGCCATATAGGCACGTGTAAAATTAAGTCACTAATGAACACACGGTAGATATTATTTCCACTAAGCACTGCAGTGCCCTGGCACTCTAACTAAAGCATTATTCAAGTCCACCCTAGTTGATCTCAACTCGAGTTTATATGGCAAACTACCAAAGTTGTCCACGTGACGTTATCCTTTACTCCCCCACACAGGTGGCACAGTGGCAAATCATCCCCTGTCAAGAACTATTTTCCTGGCTTAAATCCTGTCAAGTTGTCAGTAATTGCCTAGATTCTCAAAACAAGCCAGCTAGTTTCTGTAAACTCCCAACAAAGAGTTTCGATACCAAGCTGCCAATCATCTTGATGTTCCGGAACCCAAGAATTGACAGATGCACTGTTTTCCGTACTAGGTACTTCTGTTTTACATCTGCCCCTGTGATCTCACGGCTTCCATCTGCATTCAAATGTTGACAAACTTGTCACTCTTCTGTTCCGTGGTGACAATCCCAGCAGCCATTTCCGTCTGATGTCCGGCAGTATAGATGACAAACGGCACCATTCCATATCCTTCTCCCTCACCACCAAATGTGTTTATGGGCTGACACGATGTAACCTGTACAACTGTGTTTACTCTGTTAGTACAAATAGATGTCGCTGGTCGATCGTCCGCTTAATCCGAAAATCCTCTGTAATAATCAACCGGATAAACACACGGTTTCATTTTGTGACATAGGCCCCCTCCTAAGAGAGTAGTCCATCTCACTCTTCTCCACCGTGAGTTTAATCCAGATGATTCATTCTTCTTCTTCAGGAGCTGGGTGTCTTGACAAGAAGTCCGCTCCAACATTTTCCTTCCCAGGAATGTACTCTACTGTGAAATTATACGGTTGAAGTAACAACGACCACCGCATCAAACGTGCGTTGAGCTTCTGAGAAGTAGCCAGGAACATCAGGGGCTGATGATCTGACTGGACCCGAAACTTAACTCCATACAAATATGGCTGAAATTTTTGCACTGCCCATACGAGGGACAAGCATTCTCTCTCGACGGTTGAATAA
>JACEFZ010024077.1:0-64296 GCA_014155875.1 Cepaea nemoralis | reverse complement strand
TTGTTTTTTTTTTAAAAAGTGACTAAAATTGTGTATACCTGTTCTAACTGACCAATTAACTGTCTTCGGATGTATCCATTTTTGGAACCTTTTTCGCATTGATACCATCCCCACAAACAATGAAAGAGGAGAGATATAATTGAATGGACAAATAACAATGATATGATAATTGGAATCACCTGGTTTGAACACCATAAAAGACGACTTTACACATGGAAAAGCCCTGATAAGACAATACTCTACCAAATTGACTGCATAATTATTAATAAAAGATTTAGAAATGCTTTAATTAATGTAAAGACAATGCCGCGTGCTGACTGTAATAGTGATAATGTACCACTTTGTGGACAAATAAAAGTAAGACTGAAGAGAGGAAAAATGTGGTTAAGAACATGAGACTTAATAAAGAGGTTTTGAAGGTAGATAAAGAAATTCAAGAACAATACAGAGTAACTGTGAAAAATAGGTACAATGCAATAGCTAAAATACAGAGTATAAATGAACAATGGGAAACGTTAAGGGACTCCATTCATCAAACGAGCAAAGAAATATTACTGGAGAGAAGCCAAAAAGGAAAGCTAAGAAAACATGGATGACTGAAGAAATCTTAAAGTTGACAGCCAAAATAAAACAGATTAAAAATAAACAAGAATATGGTAAGATAAATAAAGAAAAAAGAGATAAATCTGTGAAGGTACAAGAAAGGTGATTAGATGAACAGTGCAAGAAAATTAATTAAATTTCATTAACGATACAAGAAATATGCATAGACAAATCAGTGAGCTCACGGGAAGAAAAATAAGAATAAATATAGGGTGTTTAAAATTAAAAAAAAAATAATAAAGGAAAGATATTATTGGTAGAAGATGATATAATGAAGAGGTGGAATGAGTATTTCAGATAAATTATATGTTGGAGAAACGGCAGAATTAACAGGAGAAAGTAACTTAGAAGGTCCACCTATTATAAAAGAAAAAGTCGCTGACGCTATTAAACATATGAGGAAAAGAAAAACAGCTGGGCCTGATGGAATCACAATAGAAGAATTAGAAGTACTGGGAGAATTTGGTGTAGATATATTAACCAAAATGTTGAATGATATTTAGTGCAGTGAATATCTACCGAGTGATAAGTTGAAATCGGTATTTATAGCTAGCTATACCGAAAAGACCAGGAGCAATTGAATGCGAAGATTTTCGTACAATTAACCTCATAAGACTTAACATTGATGGGAAAGATCTCAGAATAATAAAGAATATTTACTGGAGACCGGCTGATACAGTTCTGTGAAGAAAGCAATCGTATTGTTTGTAACACATTTTCCCAACATAACACTATTAAACTGTATTCGCGGAAAAGCCATGGAGATAGAACATGAAACCAAATTGACTACATTATTATTAGAAATAGATTTAAAAACAATGTTAAAAATGCTAAAACATACCCTGGTGCTGATATCGACTGTGACCATAATCATGTAGTCTTAAAATTACAAATAAAACTTAAAAACCCAGGAATAAGGACATCGGAGACACCTAAAATAGATATATCGGCATTGAAACAACCAGAAATAAGTCAACTATACCTGGTTGAAGTAAAAAAAAAATAGATATGATGGGTTAATCATTGAAAGTGTGGAACAATATAGACGTGAAAATCCTGAGGATAAAATTAATACAAAATGGAAAAGTATAAACACCAGTATTCAGATTGGAAATACCACCTTGCCAGTGAAGATAAATAAGAAAAAAACAAGCATGGATAACCGATGAAATCTTGAGTAAAATTACTCAAAGAAAGAAAGCAAAGAACACTCCATAGTATATATTAATAGATAGAGAACTACGTCACATGTGCAGAGTTGCCAAAGAAGAGTGGTTGCAGACAAAATGCAAAGAAACAGAGTATCTGGAAATAAAACACAACTCGAAAGAATTACATGAACATATAAAAAGATTTGGACAATGTGCAGTCAAGCTGAAAAACATCTGATGGCTGCAGAAATGTGGTTTCTGAGAAAAATGCAAAGAATACCATGGACAGACAGAAAAACCAATGACCAAGTATTACAGGAGACAAATGAAAATCGTAAATTGATTAGAGAAATTAGACGCAGACAGTCAAAATTGTTTGGACATGTTATGAGAAGAAATGGATTGGAGAACTTAGTGACAACTGGCAAGACCGAAGGGAACAGACCAAGAGGAAGACCGAGAGGAAAATACATGGATGGCTTGGCTACATGGCATGGACGAGACAGGAACACTGAGCTGATCCACGACGCTCGTGATCGAGTGAAATGGCGAGTCATGACCGCCCACGCTTTCCGGCATGGCACATGATTGATTGATTGATAAAAAGATTTACAAAGAAGAAAAATAATATAACAGGAAACGGTTGTATCAGAGGAAAAAATGGAGAAATTATAATTAATAACACTGACATAATTTTAAAAAAATGGATAGAGAACACAAAAGATTTATTCTGGGACAACAGGGTTAGTAGACCAACATTGTATAATACTCAAGATGGACCAAAAATATTAAAGGCTGAAGTAGAAAACGCTTTTAAAAAGATGAAAGAAGGAAAGGCTGCATTTCCTGACAAGATAACAACAGAGATGATACAATCCTTATCCAGCTTTGGCATTGAAACTATCACAGAATTATGTAATTATATATACAATACTGGGTACATCCCCAAGGATTTGAAAACATCCATTTTCATCACACACCGAAGAAGCCAAGAGCTGCTGAGTGTTGGGATTACAGAACTGTTAGCTTAATGAGCCACATAGCTAAGATACTACTCAAGGTCATACAAGAAAGAATTCAACATAAATAGATGAGGAAGTAGCTGAAGAACAGTTTGGGTTCCACAAAAACAGCGGCACCAGAGAAGCAATTATCTGTTTTAGGATGTTAATTAAAAAATAAATAGAAGTTCAAAAAAGTATATATGTTTGTTTTATAGACTACAATAAAGCTTTTGCTAGAGTACAACATGAACGACTAATAACGTGCCTTCAAGATATAGGAGTAGACGGAAAGGACATCAGACTTATTACTTTAGTAGCTTGTACTGGGAACAAGTGGTGTCTATTAAATGCGGAAATAACTATTCGTCGCCTATAGAGATAAAATGAGGAGTACGGTAGGGATGTGTACTGTCACCAAGCCTCTTCAACCTATACACAGAAAGAATTTTTAAACACGTTGAAATGCGTGGACTTAGCATCAATGGAAGAATCAGGCACTCTTCCAAATAACGGTCGTAAATGGGGACATAACTCTTAGTGTAAAAAGTATCCCTTACAGCAGGGGTGGGCAAACTACGGCCCGCGGGCCTCATGCGGCCCGCCAAGTGATTTTATGCGGCCCGCGAGGGCATTTAGAAATAAAAATTTTTAATTCGTTTTTAAGTTATTTTGTTGAATTGTACAGAAATTCATGTACCGTTATGATGAGTGTCAATAACAAACGTAAGATTGAAGATGAATGCCTTGTTTTTAATGATGAATGGACAACTAAGTACTGTTTTATAAAAGTTGGTAGCAAATCAGTTTGCTTGTTGTATCGTGAGTCAGTGGCTGTCTTCAAGGAGTACAATTTAAAAAGACATTATCAAACAAAACATCCCGATTTCGGATACAATTTAACGACCGAAGAGAAGGAAAGGAAATGCCTTGAGTTGGTGAAAAATTTGGAGAAACAGCAAACTATTTTCACTAAACAGTCTTCAATTCAAGATGCCGCAACTGAAGCTAGTCTTGTGCTGTCACACAAAATTGTAAAACAGAAAAAGCCATTTTCTGATGGCGAGTACATCAAGGAATGTTTGCTAGATGCAGCAAACATTATGTGTCCAGAACAAAAAAAAAAAAAAAAGATTTGACAACATTAATTTATCAAGGAGAACTGTGGTCAGACGTGTTGACAAGATCAGTGACAATTTGATGCATAAACTTCAAGACGCAAGTAAACAATTTTTGTGGTACTCTCTTGCATTGGATGAGAGTACCGATGTACATGATACAGCCCAATTATTGATATTTATAAGTGGAATAAACACTTCTTTCACTCACTGAAGAGTTACTGAGTGTTGAGTCACTCAAAGACACAATCACAGGTCATGATATATTCAATGCTGTTACTAACTGTATTGAAAGAACTGGGTTGGTTTGGAACAAGATGGCAATTGTTACAACTCACGGAGCTCGTGCTTTGACTGGAAAAAATGTAGGTCTGGTAAAGTTGATAAGTAATAAGATTAAAGCAGAATATCCAGACCACACATTATTACCACTTCACTGTGTGATTCATCAAGAAAGTTTGTGTAAAACTGTTTTAATATCAAGCATGTTATTGACCCAGTTGTCAGTGTCATCAACCTCATCAGAACAAGAGGACTTAATCACAGACAGTTCAAGTCATTACTTGACTATTTGGAAACTGAGCATTCCGATGTCTTGAACCACACCAATGTTCGATGGCTGAGTCTCGGCAAGGTGTTGAGGCGACTTTAATACTAACATTGTCAATAAAGAGTGGCAGTTAGACTTTATGTTTGCCATTGAAATTATGGAAAAGTTAAATGAACTGAATGTCAAACTTCACGGCAATGATTTGTTTTCACATGAATTGTATGTATATGTAAAATCGTTTCAGGCAAAACTCTAACTGTTCTCCAGACAAGCAAGTGAAAAAAGATTTTGTCACTTTCCTTTGCTGAAACAAGAAACCATTTCTGGTGAAATGACTGAAAAATACAAAGCCCAATTAGATGTATTGATGGAAGAATTTGGATGGAGATTCCAAGATTTTAAGAAATTAGAGCCATAGTTCAATATTCTCAGTTCACCTTTTAGTGCAGAAGCTGATACAGCCACAGAGGACATACAGTTGGAGCTGCTTGACTTACAAGCAGATCATGACCTGAAAGAGAAATTCAAGTCAGTTGGTTTGCTGGATTTCTATGGATCTTTATCAGAAGAATCATTTCCCAACTTGAAAAACTTTGCAGCTAAACTTTTATCATTATTTAGATCAACATACATTGGCGAAGAAGCATTCTCTTGCTTGAAGATCAACAAATCTAAGAATAGGTCTTTATTGTCGGACTGCAACTTGCATGCTGTCATGCGAAGTTCAACAAGTAAACTTGCTCCAGATTTCAAGAATATTGTCAAAAATTGCAAGCAGTTACATACATCTCATTAGAAATAAACAGCTGTAGTGACAATGTAGTCGCTGTGTGTCTAAATTGAAGCCATTGATAGATAATAAAGCATATTTGTTATAATAACAAGTTGTAAAATCGAGTTAACAAATTATTAACAGTTTTTGTCCATATTGTCAAATATAATGTATAAGTGTGTAAGTAAAATAAAATTGAAATAATTAGTTATTTATACTGCTTAATAACATATAAATAATTAATAATTACTGATTGTGATAGGTTGCTGTAAACAAAATGGATATATATATATATATATATATATATATATATATATATATATATATATATATATATATATATATATATATATATATATATATATGCGGCCCGCCAATAGCTTTACATTTGTCAATGCGGCCCTCCGCACGAAAAGTTTGCCCACCCCTGCCTTACAGGGTCTCATTAGGTGATATAATACCCCCCCCCCCCCCCCCCAAAAAAAAAAAAAAAAAAAATAAAATAAAAAATAATATAAATATTAAACACTACGAACTAAAATATAGAACTGAGATAATGGAATTACGTACCAATAATATTTCACAGTTATATGTGGAAATTGTGGCACAAAAGTTGTAAATATTGTCCGAAAGCACGTTCTTTGTGAAAATTTTTTACATATCGGAACGAGCACTGAATGTGTTGTCGATCACTTTTCGGGTTCACTTCAGTGTGACGTGAAGTGCTAGACCGATCGATGGATGCATTAAATGTTTTTGGGCCCGGAGGGCCCTCACAGTCGTCGGAGTGTATACCTATCAGTTATATGTGGAAATAGATATACACTCCGACGACAGTCAGGGCCCTCCGGGCCCAGGAAACATTTATTGCATCCATCGATCGGTCTAGCAGTTCACAACACACTGAATCAACTAATGAGGCCCTGTAAGGGATATGTTTTACACTAAGAGTTATGTCCCCATTTACGAACGTTATTCGGAAGAGTGCCAAGAATCATAAACAATCTTAGGTATGCTGACAATACCGTGTTACTAGCAGAAAGTAAGCAAGAGTTGCAAGACCTAGTGGAAGAAGTAAACAGGCACAGTGCAGAATGTGACATAGATATTAACATCCAAAAAAACAAAAAAACTATGATAATTAGCAGTGAAAAGGAAAGGCCATCAATGAACATCACAGAAAACTGGCAGATACTAGAACAAGTAACAAGTTTCTCCTATCCTGGACATGATGGCAGAAGCGAAATAGAAATAAAAAAGAGAATAGGAATCGCCAAAAATGCTTTCAACGGCATGAAATCAGCGAAAATTAGTAGCCTGCCGATGACCCGCAGACTACACAAGTCAACCCCCACCTCCACGTGGTGCAGACCGGGCAACCATGACCGCGAGGTCATGGGCTAACGGGGCTTTGGCTCGCCATAGGGGATGGACGCCCTGTGGTCAGATTAGTGTCTTAAACCTGCGACTGGCCTAGCAAGCCGGCAGGGGATCTTCATACTGCTCGTAGAAAAACTAAGAAGTATAAACGGACTGACCCAAACGGCTATCGACCCGGCAATGTTAATGGACTACGAGATAGATCAGCGATTCAAAAAATAGGCACAATGAACGTCTGTGGTTTCAATAGTAAAGAAGAAGAGCTTATAGAAACAATGGAGAAGAGGAATATTGGTCTGATGGGAATAGCGGACACCAGAACAAAAGGGAAAGGATGCAAGGAGCTCCACCGCAGTTACACGTTTGTTTACTCTGGAGTAGAACAGCAAGAAAGGGCAAGACACGGTGTGGGAATAGTCATCGAACCACGGCTAGCAAGAGGAATACTAGAAAAAAATATATATATCAGAAAGAATCATAACAGTGAGAATAAAAGAACAAACAATCACAACATATGTACAGATATACGCACCATGTAATGCAAACAATAATGAGCAAGAATGCGAGGACTTCTACGAAGACATACATGATGTGCTAAATAAAATAGATAAGCAGGACAATATCATAGTTATGGGAGACTTCAATGCAAGACTAGGACATAACAGAGTGGGCATAGAAAAACTACCTGGGAGCATTTGGAGATCAGCAAAATGAAAGGAATGATAACGGAAGTAGACTGATAGAGCTTTGCAGCCAACACGACCTCTATATAACAAACACATTCTATAAACACAAAGATTCGCAAGTATACACCTGGTATAAATGGAACAATCTAGATACTAAAAGCCAAATTGATTTTATATTAACAAGAAATAACAGAAAGAGAAATATATTAGATGCAAGAGCAGTGCCCAATTTCAGTATAAACACAGATCATAAAGCAGTCGTTGCCACAATAAGAACCATTAGAAGAAGAAAACAAAGAGCAGGAAAATACATGCCATGCGAATCAGTAAACTTAAAAAACCTTAAAGACGAGGCAGTAAGGGAAAATTATGAGAAAGAACTAACTGAACTCTTTGTAAAATTACCTACGGAAAGAAAAACAGTGGAAGAAGAATGGGAGATGTTCAAATCAAGCATTTTAAATACTGCAAAAATAACATGCGGAACCACGAAAAAACGCAAAACACGGATAAAGAAAATAACAAGTTGGTGGAACGCAGAAGTAAAGAAAGCGGTAAAAGAAAAAAAGGAAAAATATAAAAAGTGGTTGAAGAGCAAACAGGAATGTGATTACAGAGAATACAGAATAGCGAGAAGACATGTGAGTAGAATAGTAAAGAGGGAAAAACAAAAAGACTGGGAAGAGTATGGAGAAACCCTAAATAAAAACTACAAGGAGGCAACCAGAAACTTCTACAAAAAGATAAGTGCAATGCGAACCAGAGGAGAACCCTTTGACCCAACTGAAATAATTAACAGCGAAAATGGAGAACCAATAAGTGAACAAAAACAGATCCTAATAAGATGGAAGCAGTATTTCGAACAACTTCTCAACATCCCATCAGATGTCACAGGAATTCAAGAGACCTACACAGATGTCACCGAGGAACTAGAACCAGACATACTAAAAGAAGAAATTATAGAAGCCATCAGATTAGCCCCATTAAATAAATCACCAGGACAGGATGAAATACCAAATGAACTAATTAAAGCAGCAAGGGAAGTAGGAACAGCTTGGCTACATAGACTATTCAACCATGTTTGGGTAGAACAACAGACACCACGAGACTGGGGAAACGCCATAATTATCCCAATTTGGAAAAACAAAGGCAGCAAAAGAGATTGCACACAATACAGAGGCATTTCACTGTTGAGTCATACTGGGAAAATATTTTGCAAAATTCTTGAAAAAAGATTACGAACTACTTTAGAACCCCAGCTAAGCGAAACGCAGCTTGGATTTAGGAAAAACAAAGGATGCACAGACGCCATTTTTGCTCTTAGACAACTTATAGAAAAATCAATTGAATTCAATGAAACACTCTACTTAGCCTTTGTCGACCAAGAAAAGGCATTTGATAGGGTAGATAGAAACAAGCTGTGGGAAATCCTTAAACAATATGGAGTGAGTACACATCTAACAAACCTATGTAGAAGTTTATACAACAACAGTGAATGCATAGTGAGAGCAACTGGAGGACACTCAGAACCCTTCACCATAAGATCTGGAGTACGACAAGGTTGTGTCCTGTCCCCTCTCTTGTTCATAACATATATAGACAACATATGTAAAGAAACCAGCCAAGCAGAGACAGCAAGAATACCGCATGACGAGAACACAGAAGAAGAACCATCTGCAAATCTAACCATTAGAGAACTCCTGTTTGCGGACGACCAAGCACTAATAGCAAAATCAGAAGCTGAATTACAAGACCACATGAATAGTCTAAACGAAATGTGTAGGGAACATAACATGAAAATTAGCACAAGCAAAACAGAGGTAATGACTATAACTAAAGAAGAACAAACAGCAACAATTCACCTAAACGAACATCCCTTGAAACAAGTAAAGAGCTTCAAGTACCTAGGAAGTATAATATCATCAAATGGCAGATCAGAAGACGAGATCGAAAATAGGTGCAATAAGGCAAATCAACTCATTGGACAAATGGCACCAATACTAAAGAACAAACATGTATCAATAACTACTAAGAAAGCACTTTACAACACAATCTTCCTACCAACTCTGTGCTACCAATGCCAAACCTGGACAATGACAGTAAAAGAGAAAAGAAAAATCACAACAACAGAAATGAGGTTCCTGAGAAGAATACTTAACGTATCAAGAAGAGATAAGATCAGAAATGAAGAAATCAGGACTAAAGTGGGGGTTAAAGCAGCTCTAGATTTTATTAGAAAGCAGCAGGTCAAATGGTTTGGCCATGCAAGTAGGCTACCAGTCAACAGCATGCCACAACAAGCAATGATGTACAGACCAGATGGAAACAGAGGAAGAGGCCGACCACGTAAACGTTGGACGGAGGGAATAACAGAATCCATGGGAATGTCGATATACGAAGCCCATAACCGGGCACTCTCACGAAGTTTATACTTCACCTCGACACCGCAAGGTACAAGAGGAACATGATGAGATGAGATGAGATGAAATCAGTATTAACATCTAGAGATATTAATAACGTCACTATAAGATGAAGTGGCAAGGATGGAATATAGATTAGATGGATACGAAGTGACATCTGCCTCTGGCCCAAGTTGACCAGGTTCGTCTCATTGTGTTGTCTATTTTGATTCTAACAAAAGTAAGCAAACCGTAAGACACACCCCCCCCCCCCCCCCCCCCCTTCTTATCCTGAGAGTAGTGTCTTCATAGACAAGGTCGAAACATTCAGAGGATCGGCGTGAATGTTGCCAACGTATCAATCACTCACGGTAAAAATTGAAAAGAGCTGGGCCAAATAGGCAGCTGCCGAGATATATTTTCTAATTAGAAAAACTAGAAACACACAATTGAAAGCAGTTCGGGGATTCTGATATCCTCAGTTTTGGATCCCCGCTAGTGCTACGCAGGTATAGTATGTCCACAAACGAATGCCGTCATTCACGATCAATTATTTTGAAAACTGTCTGTTGCATCGTTATGAAATTTTTCCAGCCGTCTTATATTTACCCCCACCCAAGGAATATGTCTTTTATAGGTCCAAAAACAACTTAAATCATTGAAAGCGGCGACATTCCTTTGATCTTTTGCTGAACAACTAGTGATTTCTCGCTAACGAAGTTATTTTTACGGTAATGTGAGACATGTCAATTCTGTTGACACACAAAGGCGTATCCGGATTCGTATGAGAGTGGGTGCAATGAAAGAATTAGCTTAAAATCGACAGAGTCGGCTGCATTGCACCGGGTGTTTATCCCATATGGCTCAGTTTCTTTCCGCAGCGCGGAAAGCGTCGCACAAAGCACGAACTCCGTAGCTCCAGCGACGACCCTCGGGAGTCTCCGAAAAAATGCACTCGTGAAATGAAGGACGCGGCCCGGAATCGAACATACAACCTTCGGAGCCCGAGTCAGACGGCTTGACCACTTCACCACGGAGAATCCCGAGAGGGGTGCAATGTGTAATATTAGTAAAGACAGAGAATTTACAGAGGCACGGGGTAAATAATTTGTAAATTAACAGGAAAGTAGAAGGAATATATTTCTTACCTTATTTTTCATTTCCTTCTTGTTTCTTCAGCTGATGCTGATGCTGTAATGTTTAGGGCCTGCAATTCGTCTGAATAGTTGGAGCAAAATATCCCAGTAAGTGTGTACGTAGATTAAGGTCTGCGATCTGCTCATACCTTAATCTGTGTCGGACGATTCCAGTAGGTTGATGATTGCTCTCGGTTGCATAAAAGTCAATCCATCCTTTCTCCAATAGTCCTCTTCCTCTTTCAATACATGGTCCTGACGTTTTTTTCAGTAACTTTTATCAATATTTAATAGCGCGGACTGACAGACAGACAGACAGAAAGGTAGGTAGGTAGGTAGGCAGAAAGGTAGGTGGGTGGGTGGGTGGATGGCTGGCTGGCTGACTGGGTGGGTGGGTGAGTCGGTGGGTCGGTGGGTCGGTCGGTCGGTCGGTGGACCGGCCGGCCGGCAGGCAGGCAGGCAGGCAGGTAGGTAGATTAGATAGATAGATAGATAGATAGATAGATTGAAGATAGATAGATAGATAGATAGATAGATAGCCAGCTAGCCAGATAGATAGATAGACAGAAAGATAGAAAGATAGATGGATAGATAGATAGATAGATAGATAGATAGATAGATAGATAGATAGACAGATAGATAGAAAGATAGATAGATAGATAGATAGCCAGCTAGCCAGATAGATAGAAAGATAGATAGATAAGATTAGATAGATAGAGTAGATAGATAGATAGATAGATAGATAGATAGATAGATAGATAGATAGATAGATAGATAGATAGATAGATAGATAGATAGATCCCCGCCAGGAGCCGGGCCGAGCCAGCTAGTTTATTTATATAATCACGTTTCATGAAAGAACCCACAGTTTGACGACACCTCTGAACCTACCCCATATAAATTCCCTCAGTCTGCCAAAAGCAAAACCGCGCAGACAAATTTCAAAAATTTGGGGGTGTGTCTTGTTGAAACGGTAATACTCTTAAAATGATGGAATGAATGCGGGGGCAATAAAATTTATACCGCGTATAACCAAACATTGAAATCTGCTGTACAATCTCCAGAACAAAATTTTTTTTGTTGGGTGGACATAATTATAAGGTTATATACTAAATCTCATCATTTTACCTCAATTGGTTACTGAGATATTGAATTTTATATTGAGGCAACAACAAACAAACACACTATAGTACAGCAATGTACCGAGATTTTCCTTGAGTGGTCTTTTGGGAGAGACGGGGAAATTATGGAGATGTCCGTGTGCAATGGGAGTGATTCATCGCGAACCAAATCAAACTAAACCACATACGCTACATCAAGATATTTTAATTAGAGTGACAGTGATATCATAAATACCGGCTTATCATATACTGATGTTAAGTGGCAGGGATGTTAAATATAATAGCCCACGACATCATGATGTGATGTGACAAGAATGTCACATAAATATATAAGCTAACGATTTCAGAATGTGGAGTGACAATGGTGTCAAATAGATTAGCTACCATTTTGTAATGTGAAGGAATAAGATGTCAAATACATTAGCCTCCAACATCATAATGTGATGTGACACGGATGAGAACATTAGCTCACAACAACATGAAGTGATTTGACAAGAATGCCAAATACAATAGCTTATGATATCATAATGTGAAGTGACAAGAATGTTAAAATAGTTAGCTAGCAACATCGTGATGTGAAGTGACACGGATGTAAAAAATATTGGCTCATAACAACATAATGCGACATGACAAGGATGTCAAATATATTGGCTCATAACATCATGATGTGAAGTGACAAAGATGTCAAATATATTGGCGTATAAAAACATGATGTGAAGTGACAAGGATGTCAAATATATTGGCGCATAACAACATGATGTGAAGTGACAAGGATGTCAGATATATTGGCGTATAACAACATGATGTGAAGTGACAAAGATGTCAAATATATTGGCGTATAAAAACATGATGTCCCGGGAAGGTTAACCCGGTCAAAAAATGCCCGCAGAAGTCGGATGTGTCGGCCTAACGGCGCAAGAACGCAGCTCTGCTGTAACAGGCACAACGCAGTCACATCCGGAAAAAAAATCCGGATGAACGCAGAAGAAGGTGAAGAAAACATGATGTGAAGTGACAAGGATGTCAAATATATTAGCTCATAACAACATGATGTGAAGTGACAAAGATGTCAAATATATTAGCTCATAACAACATGATGTGAAGTGACAAGGATGTCAGATATATTGGCGTATAACAACATGATGTGAAGTGACAAAGATGTCAAATATATTGGCGTATAAAAACATGATGTGAAGTGACAAGGATGTCAAATATATTGGCGCATAACAACATGATGTGAAGTGACAAAGATGTCAAATATATTAGCTCATAACAACATGATGTGAAGTGACTAGGATGTCAAATATATTGGCTCATAACAACATGATGTGAAGTGACAAGGATGTCAATTATATTGGCTCATAACAACATGATGTGAAGTGACAAGAATGTCAACTATTTTAACTCACGACATAATGAGGTGAATTAGATTCAGCGTATGTTTTCTCGCCAGAAAATATGTTTACTACCCAGTTTGAGCACGGAACGTAAACAAAATGCCTGGTAAATCACAAACAGCCCAACAATGCCCGGGTTGATTGCGACGTTCTGTAAAGGGCATACAACCAACTTTAATCCAGTTTACAAACTTGAGTCGATATATATGTCGCATTCTGTCTGTGTTCTTCCTCTTCTTCGTACACCTTCAGATATCAGCCTGAATTTACACACACACACCCCCCTCCCCAGCAGTCAACTTGAGCTTGTTGTCATCTCCATAGAGTGTGTCTTCACTTATACAGGATGTTGGACAGAATCACTTTCGCTTTTCTGTAAATGTTATACACTCCCACAGAAACTGTTCAACCATCATTTTACCAGTTTCACAGTTACATTCATAGGCATGTCTTATCATTAGTTTATTAAAAAAGTTGTATCTCAGCCTGTTTTATTCTGTGCGGAGTTTGAATATTGCAACCTGTTCACTTTGGTTGAGTTGTTAGTGTGAATCGTCTCTTTGGTGACCTGGACTTCCAGATTCCCATCTGTATCTTTATTTTAGTAAGGGTTGAACCCAAGCCTTATTGTTGGTAAGCAATTTACTGAGGGCTATATATTACTAATATGGGACAATTGAAGTAGTTAATTCATATTTACAGATATGTAAATAATACCTTATATGTCATTCATTCATTCATTCATTCATTCATTCATTCATTCATTCATACATTCATTCATTCATTCATTCATTCAGTAGCAGTTCTTTTGCAGAACCTCGCCCCCATAACAATCTTCCGGAAAACCTCTCGGTCATAAGCAAGATGTCCTGCGTCCGATACACCCATCTGGAGATCATCTGCCACATCCATGCACCCATCTTATCTTTGGCTTTCCTCTTCCTCTCTTCCCGGGCATATACCCCTCCATTATTGTTTTCTCCAAACTTTGATGACGTTTCAAGCATCTAGAATGTTTCAATTAACTTTGTTTTATCGTCTTTAATAGCCAAGCTTCTTCGATATTCAGCTCTTGAAGTATGGATGCATTTGTTCTCTTCTGTATTCAAGATATTCTTAGAACCCGTCTATAACATTTATATTCAAAGGCATTTATGCGCTGTTCACTTGTTTAGTAAGTGTCCAGGTCTTACAGGCGTATGTTGCTATGGGAAAGATGTATGCTCTTAAAAATCTAATTTATGTAGGTCTATATGTCCCACGCCACAATTTATTCAGTTGTTTTAGTTTTTTGAAGAGCAATAGATATTAAATTATATGTCGTAAAGTGTAGATTATAATATACGTTATTTGAAAATCACAGCAAACAAAATATTGTACACCTGAGGTATTTGTTGTATATACAATAAATATAACACAGACAACAACATAGCAAGGAAATGCGACATAAGTACTTGTATGTAAGACATAATACAATATTACGCGTATTTTTGTCATGTAGAACAGTTGGAAATCGATCTCACATAATAATGGCAATGGACAAAAAGTAACTTACATTATTTGTATAAGTCTATGAGAAGAACATAATCATTGTTCTTTCGTTACACAAGAACAATTGCTGAATCAATAGCTTTCAACTATTTGGGTTATTTTCGACTTGTTTCATTAGCTGTGACAATAAGGTCATGTATCCTTGCTGTTCCCTTTTATGGTTGCATGTGATATAACATTTGTCTCCCGTATATGTTCCAGTCCACGGTATTTTCTCTTATCGCCTTTAAAAGTGAAAGTTCTGCATCTTCAGTTAGTGCTGGTAATAACTGTTTATTTTTATTGTTTTCTTATCCTTGTCCAAAAGTTTAGAATTTCTCGTGACGCGCAAACGTCCCATCTTCGCATTGCCAGAATCTGAAGGAGACATCTAGTCATAAACTCATGTAGTTTGCAGTCCTGACTTCTGATTGCACACCACATTTCTGGCAAACTACACAGCATGGTAAATATGTACTGTCTCTGCATAAATCTGATCGACAATATAAAGTTAACATATGGAATAGATGTGTCGGGGACCAGTATAATAAATGAGTGAGTTAAGATTGTAATAATAGTTAACACTAACTGTTCTTAATAATTGTTATTGTTATAATACACACTTCTATTGTAATCATTTAAGTTTTAATTTATGGCTGCTCTTGTTTTCTGCTGACTTAATGTCCACTAAAATCATGTTATCAGTGTAGATTATAATACGTTGATCAAGTGTAGGTTATAATACTATGATCAAGTGTAGATTATAATAGCATGGACAAGTGTAGATTATAATACGATGATATGCCCTACAGACAAGGCTGGCGCTGAACCTACATGCTAGACATCCATGATGCCACTCGGCCAGTGTATATCTACTGCTAGTCTGTACATCAGTAGTGGAGCTGGCCGTCCAACAAATGGCTTCGTGTCTGAAATGTATAAAACACATTTGTTAAAGCACAGAAACCATACTCAATATATCGTTTATGACCTCTGTGTTGTGATTTACTAAAAGAATACATTGTTTCTAATACACAAGCTGGCTCTGTGGCGACGGAGTAATGGACGCAGTTCGTAATCCCGCATACCCGCGATCGAAGCACAGCTACGAGCAATTTGGCAGCATTTGCGGTGGTTTTTATGAAATTGTATGAGTGTCGTTTAGTTAGAAAGCAATGGCAAACTACTTAACGTAACCTTGTCGAGAAATCACGAACAGCCAGACATGTTGGGGTTGACTGCGACGTCTTGTAAATGATATGAAACTAACATAATACACCAGTATATTGGAGTATTTCCATATACAATCTACTGGCATCGTATCTAAACTGCTGTCTATGGTACTCTCTTACTTCACAATGGATAAACAAAGAAATTGACACCCAAGATTGTGTTTGTACATGTCCACTCAGATTAACAGTAATCGCAAATATTAAAAAGAGACAGGTCGTATCTACGAGTGAACATCAAACAACGGATCATGGTAGGGTACATTAAATGACTGTGACGGGATAGGCCACTCTCAGATCAGCTGGATTGTTTCATGTCATTCTTCTAGGTCAGACCATCACAATTTAGACACTAAATCATTTTGTATTTACTCTACTCTGGTATAATTAATGTATCTTTATAATTGGGTATCAAGATATGCCGTATTTTGATATAGTCGGGAAAACCCCGGTGTATCTTTCTTTTGGCGAAGGTTTTCTTGCACTATGGTTGAACGTTCTGTCAGTGACATGGAGGTTGCCAAGGATCTGTACTAGATAGTTGCTTTCAGGTCGCCCGGGAGGGCAGTTCAAATCTTCTTTATCAACAAGTTTCTACTACGTTGACCAGTCTTGTTCGGATGATTTCTTTCGTGAGAGAGATAAGCCTATAAGATACTATAATTTCCTGTTTCCTATGATCTTGGGAAGGAGGGAATATAAGAGAAAAAGGTGCCCCTGTTTCAATGGTGAGTTTCAAGATCATCGGTCCAATAGATAGGTTGCGAAATCTCTAGGGACAGTTGTTCATTCTATTCTGATAGTTTTATTAGGTTTCAACGGTCCTATCGCCGGTTAGAGACAGTTAATCACGGGGAAACCTTGGTATTAAGTCTCTGCCGGTTTCGCGGAAACTTTGGACTCTTTTCTTGGAAAGTTTGGTTAACTTTGGCTTTCCATCTTCCTGTGGCGTGCCGATCTACGACGTATACTCTCTGATTTCCTCCTTTAGGTATTCTGGCCGTTAGTGTCTTTACTTTCTAGGATGGAGGATTCAGAGAGGAGGATGAAGTACCATTCCTACTACGACGGGATCTAGAGTTCTTTTGAAATGTCATGATCCCTTCTTGGGAGGATTTGATGGAGAAATCTCGTTCTGGTTGTGATGGATAGGATCGGTTGGGGAATATCCTTTGGGATCGGTTCTGGGAGAGCTGAAAGAGGAAACTGGAGAAGGAGAGTGTGGGCTGTAGGGATGCGCATGATTGGTGGGACCTAGCATAGGGTATTCACCGGGGGATTGTTTGTCGTTTTTTTTTCCAGATTTCCCCTTTGTTACTGTGTCTGGGAGCTCTGACGGATCAGATGGAGGCTGAGTGGATGTGACGACGCATCCTCCACCCAGGGATAGCCGTACCGTGGCCATCAATATACCTGTACATCTGTGGGACGTCCAGAGATCAAATCTTTGTTCTAACCAGGAGCAGCACTGGGGAGGGAAGGACTTACGGTTCCTCATCATCATCAAGTGCCGTGCCGACTGGCGCAAGCGTTATGCTCTCCACAGATCTCTGTCTTTGGGTTTCTCGATCAACTCTGCCGTTGATATTCCTCCATGCCACCGTCGCAATCCATCCAGCATCATTTCTCGTGGTCTGCTTCTGCCTATCTTTCACTCGATCTTTCCAGTTGTCACGATGTTCTCCAGAGCCTCTCTTCTCATCACACGACCAAAAAAGCTATTTGTCTCTTTCTTATTGTTGTATATAATGTTCTAGTTTCGCCATCCTCTTTAAGGCATTCGTCGTTAGTTACTTTGGCCGTCCAAGGAATTCGCAACATTCGTCTAAGGAACCACATCTCTGTTGCTTCCAATCTCTTCCTAATTTGTTTATTTATATTCCAAGATTCACAGCCATACAGCAAAACAGGTTCTATATAGCTCTTCAGCACTCTCTTTGTTACTTTCAATGATAGCGACTTATTGCATAAAATATTCTTCATTTTTTGAAATGCAGCTTTTGCTTGCCATATTCTGCTCTTGATCTCTGTTGTGCATTTTCCATCCGATGTTATAAATGTCCCTGGTGAAGCAAATTGTTGTTGTTCCCAGGTGATTACCACATGCACATTACACATTCAGATTCACTTGGTGATCTTCATGGGAAGCTCTTTCTGTACCCCCTCACCTCTCCTGGAAATCTGACCGACCGGAAAAAAGAAAGTCTCTCAGGACAATTCTTACAATATTTTTTCCAGCTGTGCTCTTTTGTCTGAAGTAAAGTGTGTGTTAATTTTTTTTAAAATTAAGTCTGTCTTATTTGATGAGGAAAGGGGAATGTGTCGTATGTTTGGTTCAGTGATTAACACTCCCCTAGGTGTGGCCATTTTTTAGATTGAACGAGTGGAAACTCACTTAGAGTCGAATACTTCAGGGCTCGGGGTTAACAGAAATCCTATTACCTTGGATCCAGTTGTAATGACTAACGATAAACTGGAACATTCTGGTAACAACAGGTGCATTTATAAGAGGAAATGTTGATAACTAATTGTTTTAACATCTATCAGCTAGATTAACCAATGAATCCAGATATATTGGGAAGAAGAAAACAAACACAACAAAGACAATGACAAGGAAGACAAGAAGAATACAACAAAGAACAAGATGAGAGCATTACGTTCTCAATCTTTTCTCTTCATTTGTCAGAAAGGATGAATGTAGCAGGTACTGAAGACATTTAGAGAAGAATTCGACGCTAATGGGAACACTGATAGATTACCTTCGACGTTATTGGGAGCACTGATAGATTACCTTCGACGTTATTGGGAGTACTGCTAGATTACCTTTGGCGTTATTGGGAGTACTGCTCGATTACCTTCGACGTTAATGGGAGCACTGATAGATTGCCTTCGACGTTATTGGGAGTACTGCTCGATTACCTTCGACGCTAATAGGATCACTGAGAGATTACCTTCGACGTTAATGGGAGCAATGATAGACTGCCTTCGACGTTATTGGGAGTACTGCTCGATTACCTTCGACGTTAATAGGATCACTGATAGATTGCCTTCGACAAGCCTCTCATCATCATCATGTGCCATGTTAATAAGCGTGGGTGGTCATGGTTCGCCATCTCACAGTCACCATACTCTTGAATCAGCTCTGTGTTCCTATCCTGATAATGTCATGTGACCAGGCCATTCAGGTATATACCTCTTTGCCTTCATTTTGCTCTTTTCCTATCAGGTGTGCCAGTTTTCAATAAGGTTTCAAATTTTATTTTCAAATCTCATGATGGATGTGCCCAAAAGTGTTGATTATTTATGTCTAACTACTTTAATCAGTTTACAAGTTTCATTTGTTTCTTGAAGAGCCGTCGTATTGGTTTTTCTCTCTGTCTATTGCATTCTCTGCATTTGCCCAGAAACCTTATTTCTGCTACAATTAGATGTTTCTCAGACTGTCTCCGTATTCTCCATGTTTCACATGCATACAACAGTGTAGGTCCTATATAACATTTCAACACTCTTTTTTCTTATTGCAATAAATAGCTGTTTTTTGTAATTGGTATGTATGTTTTCCATTTTGCAAAAGGCCCACCTTTACCATAGCGACTCTTGTTCTAATCTCTGCAAGGTATCTTCTGTCAGATGTTGTGACTGTCTAAGATAGTTGTACCGATTCACCTATCTATGAAGTGTCAATTTCCTAGGATGTTCAATTGTGGTATCGCTTTCTTCTTGGGGATGGCTATCGTGGCTGTTTTCTTACAATTTAATTGTAAACATAGTTACTAACGTTCTCTAAAAGTACCAGAAAGTTTTTGCCATCATAGACCATAACTTTAGGAAGGCAAAATCCCAAATGCATCTTCAAGTGGTAAAAGTTAGGAAACACCACGGTGCAGCACACACAGACCAGGGGACCGAGTATCCACCGGATAAGTGGATAACTCTGCAACTGAGCAGAGAAGGGTACTCACTTGTCTTGATAGTCAGAAATGACTGTCAAAGGCTGAGGAAAAAGACCCCCATTAGTATGTGGAAGGCAAGGGGAAACCACCACATTATCTTTACGCGATTTCATGACTAATCTTATATCAGAGGTTGTGAACGACGTTAATGGCTGTCTTAGAACATCCTCTTCCGGTAGAAGCAGTCATGAGCCACAGGTGACACCATACCGACATCCAGCTACTGGTGGCAAAATCATAACGAATAAATCGAAAATAGGGAATAAATTTAAAATAGGAAATAAATTTAAAATAGGGAAAAAAATTAAAATAGGAGCATGAAGTGTTAGGACATTAAATGAGTTGGGAACGTTAAACAATGTTATAGGAGAAATGTTAAGCATGAAAATGAATATCATAGGCAAACATGAGATGAGATAAACGTGTTCGGGTTAAATTATAACCGACAGACACACACTATTTTATCCTGGAGGGGGTACACACGAAAAAGGAGTAGGACTACTATTTGATTTATAAAAAAAAAAAACCCAGTCAGTTAATAGTTATTGGTGCATTTCAGATATAGTTAGTATGGTTAAAATCAAAGGCAAACCAATACATATAAATATTATACAAGTATACTCACTAACAACAAGCAGTAGTGACGAAGAAATGCAACACTTTTACGGTGAAGTAGACATAGCGATGTCTCAAATTAAATCACAAGAAATACAAATAATACTAGGAGATTTCAATGCAAAAGTAGGAAAGGGAAAAATGGAGGATGTAGTTGCGAATTATGTTTTAGGTAAATGAAATGAAGGAGGAGAGAAACTAGTAGAATGGGTAAATATCAATGATAAGATAATTGGAAAAACCTGGTTTAAACACTATAAACGACGACTTTACACATGAAAATCCCTGATAAGAAAATATTTAACTAAATTGACTACATACTTATTAATACAATATTTAGAAATGCGTTAATTAATGTTAAGTCAATGCTTGGTGCTGACTGTAATAGTGATCATGTACCACTATGTGGACAAATAAAAGTAAGATTGGAGAGAGGAAAAAAACAGTGGTTAAGAAAATGAGGTTTAATAAAGATGTTCTGAAAGCAGATAAAGAAATTAATAAACAATTCAGAGTGACAGTGAAAAGTAGGTACGATGCAATAGCTAAAATACAGAGTATAAAAGAACAATGGGAAATTTTAAAAGACTGCATTCATCAACCAAGCAAAGAAATATTACCGGAGAGAAGCCAAAAAGCTAAGAAAACATGGATGACTGAAGAAATCCTAAAGTTGATGAACAAAATGGAAACAGAGTAAAAATGTCAAACAAGAATATGGTATGATTAAAAAAAAAAAAAAATAAGAGTTAAAGTTTGAAGGCAAGAGAAAGTTGTTTAAACGAGCAATGCGAGAAAGTTGAATTACATTCTATTAAAGATACGAAAATTTTCACAGACAAATCAGTGAGCTCACGGGAAGAAACAAAAGAATGAATACAGGGTTTTTGAAATAAAAAAAAACAGGAAAGATATTATTGAAGGAATGTGCTATAATGAATAGGTGGAATGAGTGTATAAGAGAATTATATGATGGAGAAAGGGAACAATTAACAGAAGAAAATAACTTAGAAGGTCCACATATTCTAAAATAAGAAGTCGCTGATGCTATCAAACATATGGAGAAAGGAAAAAACAGCTGAGCCAGATGGAATCAAAACAGAAAAATAAGAAGTACTGGGATAATTTGAAGTAGATATATTAACCAAAATATTGAATGATAATTATAGCAGTGGATATTTACCGAGTGATATACTGAAATCTGTATTTATAGCTTCACCGTATATCAGATATGTTCACAGTCAATACAGGAGTGAGACAGGGATGTGTGCTCTCTCCTCTGCTCTTTAATATCTACATGGACAGAATATCCAAAGAAGCAAGTCTTGACAGAACAGATTCAGAAAATTTAGAACTCTTTACTCCAGATAAAACAACTGGTCCACAGGAAATAAATGAACTTCTATTTGCAGACGATCAGTGCCTGTTTTACAGCGATGAAGGCAGACAACATTACTGACCTGAGTTCAACCTGCAGCAGATACCATATGAGTACAAACACAGCCAAAACCGAAGTAATGCAAGTTAGCAGATCGCCAATCCCACTAAGTATACAGATAAATAGCACAACTCTGAAGCAAGTTAAAGAATTCAAATATCTTGAAAGTATGATCACAGAAGATGGCAGATTGAACAGGGAAATCGAAATCAGAAGTCAAAAACTAGTGCACTTACATATCAACTATAACCCTTACTGAAACATCCAAATATACCCATGTCCGCAAAACGTCAGATAATAAACAGCATATTTACTCCAACCCTATGCTACCAATCTCATACTTGGACTTTATTCAAATCACACTTTCGCGAAATCAACACCTGCGAGATGAGATGCCTGAGGAGAGCTGCCAACTTCCGAGACCGAGTAAGAAATGCTGTTATCAGACAAACAGTGGGATCAATACCTTGTCCCACATTTATTGACAGAAGATCGATGGTTTGGCCATGTCGTTAAAATGCAACACCAACAACTACCATCACTGGCCTTACATCAAAGATCATCTGTGACGAGATCAAGAGGACGTCCAAGAAGAAAATGGATTGACGACATCAAAGACATTGTACAATCACACGGAATGACACTATCCAGTGCCGCTCACCGGGCACTGGAGCGCAAATTATTCCTCCCCACGACGCTTGACGGCAGAAGTGGAAGTTGATGATGATGATGATGATGATGATGATGATGATGATGATAGCTTCACCAAAACGACCAGGTGCAATTGAATGCGAAGGTTTTCGTACAATTAACCTCATAAACCATGTCACTAAGCTTCTACTCAGAATTATAATGAAAAGAGCAGGAAAGAGAATAAAAATGTAAATTTGTGAAGAATAATATGTATTGTGGAAGGAAAGGGTACAAACAATGCGATATATACATTACAAACACCAATAGAAAGATAAGTATAGACGCAGAAAGACATATATTTGTTCTTTATAGATTATACCAAGTTATTTGAAAAAGTAAAACATGATGAACTGATTAAGATGTTGGAAGATATCAACATTGATGGGAAAGATATCAGAATAATAAAGAATACTTACTGGAACCAAAGAGCAGCAATTAGAATTGGAAATAAAGAGGGCAATTATGAACAAATAAAGCTAAGAGTACGACATGGATGTGTTTTTTCACCGGAAATCTTCTCCCTCTTTAGCGAAGTAATAATGAAAGAGATCAAAGAGAAACCAGGAATACTAATCGGAGGTTATAATATAAACAATATACGCTATGCAGATGACACAGTATTGGTGGCGGATAATGCAAAAGATATACAATAATTGTTGGTTATTGTAGTAACAGAGAGTGCAAAGAAAGGACTCTCCGTGAATATCAAGAAAACAGTAATAATGGTGATATCAAAGAAAAGGGTGATGCCAAAATGTGACATGGAAATAGAATGGAAAATTCATAACCAAGTGGACAATTTTAAATACTTGTGACATTTATAACATCAGATCGAAAGCGCATAACAGAGATTAAATCAATAAGAATGAGAGAAACAGCTTTCTTCGGTCATGTGATGAGAAGAGAAGCATTGGAGAACATCATGACGACTGTAAAGATCAAGGGGAAGAGAGGCAGAGGCCGACCAAGAGAAACGGTGCTGGATGAACTGAAAAGGTTGCATGGAGGTATATCATCAGCAGTGTTGATCCAGACAACCAAAGACCCAGAACTGTGGAGAGACATTAACGCCTACGCCAGCTGGCAGGCACTTGATGATGATGACAGCTACTAATAGCATGCTAGTCACAAGAACTCTATAAAAAAAAACAGAAAAGAAAACATACTGACATTGTACAAGATCTGAACATCGAATACAATTGATTCATAACAAGCATGTGACTCAGAATCCGAGGTTATTTGTCCATATTTAATGTCACAATGTGGCATGGCAGAACTGCGACACGGGTCAGGGTTCTTGCACGAAGTGTAAGATGTGGATGAGTACACGAGACATTGCAGACACATTGGCCATGAGGATGCATTGGGCAGACGAATTGACAAGAGAGGGAGTGACGGATCGGCAGGCCATGAGGATGAATGAGGCAGGAAAAATCACAAGAGAGGGAGAAAAGTGTCACCAGCCAGCGATGAGAGCAACGTTCTGTAAAGGAACTGCTACATACTGATGAGGTAGATTCAAATATTAAAATAATTAATTTAAGTTTGCTCAATTCTGATGTACAGTAGACAATCATGGACAAATAGCAGACAAGTGAGAAGTTATGTGGCAGTTGCAGAGATGTAGTTTTATAGAAGAATCATGAGAACATCATGATCGAATGGAAAGCACACGGAATATACATTTTGAAAAAATAAAGTTCGCAAAGAGAGCTGTTTACTCACTTCAGAAGAGGAAAGCGTGGATGCTTTGAATATGTCATGAGAAAGGAAAAACTCAAGAATGTCGTCCCAGCAGGAAAACTGGTGTATGCGTCCCAGCGGGAAAATTTGACAGGTGGAGAAGCGCGCGCGCGCGCACACACACACACACACACAGACACAGAGAGAGACAGAGAGAGAGAGAGAGAGAGAGAGAGAGCGAAAGGAGAGAGAGAGAGAGAGACTGAGAGTGAAGATGCTGGACAGTTTGACATCATGACATGGGCATCTGTATCAGCAATGATTGGCACCACAAGAGACAGAAGGCTGCGGACAAACATGATCACCAACGTCACACGGCATGGAGCTATAAGAAGATTAGCAGTACAAGAAGGGTCAGGATCGCCATCGCATACTCCAAAACAGAATGGGCCAGACCCTCGTAAAGAAGACATAGATGGCGCTGCTCACAGTTTGCCGCCGCCATCACCCGCATCGCAGCCAAACACGCTTGGCCTTTGTTATCACCTGGTATACGTGCTCAGTATAAACTAGGCTTCGATCAAATCGTATCCCCAGGTAATTCATTGCCTGCGTTTTTTCCACCGTCTCTGATCCCAGATTTACAGTTGGCATTAGGATGTTGACAATTTGGTTATTCAAAGAGAACCATGTCATTGTTGCCTTTGTTGGGTTGACCGTTGCCCCAGCTTCAACACACCAAGTGCTTATACGACCGAGTTCGGTTTTTAGTTCCACAGCAACCTGATCTCTATCCTTACCCTGACGATACACTAAAACATCGTCTGCATACGACAGTGTCCTCCCCGGTCCTATGATTTGCTCGCTGGTGATTCTCACACAGTGTAGGCGTTGAACAGCACCGGGGATAATGGTGATCCCTGTGGTATGCCAGGATATATTGTTGGTTCCGAAGTCCAACTGCCACATCTTAAAACTACTTTCCGTAGGAAGAGGGCTACAGCGATCCAACTAAGGAGGAAAGGGCTTATCTTGAGTTCAAGAAGCTGAAGCATTAAAAATTCCAATGGTACTCTGTTGTACGCGTCCTCAAGATCAATCGCTGCAGCAAATGTTTCCATGCCTGAGTGGAAACCTTCTTAGACATCATGGGCAAAAACAGCTCCATGGTCCAGGTTTCTCTTTTTGAACCGTACCCTCCCAGGGTAGGTGGGAAAACAAACACCTTGCCTTTCTAGCTGGCTTGATATTTTTCTAGCAATTAACTTCTCCAGCAGCTTGCCTATTGTATAAGAAGATTAGTAGCACAAGAGACAGAAGGCTGGGGACAGACATGATCACCAACGTCACATGGCATGGACTGTAAGAAGAAGTTTGCACAGTGTTGGTCTGTGACTGTCATCGTTGTTCACACAACACTTTATACTTACGCGCATTGTCTCCAGAGGAAAATTACACATTATGTCTACATCGAGACGAAACTGTATGTGTCACATGTCACATTGGCTAGTAATGCAGATTTGATTTCTGTTATAAACAATCGATGTTAATCATTCAACTGGTAGCAGCTAGTTCCAAGTTAGCGAGGGTCTAACTGACAATATTACACTTTAATGTGACAAGTGTCTCCGTTCGGCGTTAAGTACAGCCGTAAGCTGTTAGTTGCTGCTGACACAGACATTGCCGCTGGCAACTGGTTAAATGCTTAGTATTCCGTGTCAAACCGCACAGCCTAATTGAGTCAAATTGCTAGCTCAACAATCTGCATTGAAATTACACCAATTATCACAAATGGTTGTGCTGTTTTCTGAAGACAATTAACACTAATACTATCTTGGCTCAGGTTTTTTTCGTTGACTTGTTTTTTTCGAACCGTCCTCTCCGTATCCATAATTTCCTCCATCAAAGGCCATTTCTAACATTAATCTACAGACACGTGTATCACTTTCAGCAAGTTATGAAATTATAAATGCTAATCTTGAATTGAGTTTCTGAGTGTTGCGAGTTTCCCATGTTGTTGTAAGAACCCAGATTAAACCAGTAAACTCCAGCACCAAGAAACTAATATTGCTAAATTTAATTAAGCAAGTTGAAGAACGCTCCATTATAAATTGTATACGTTAATCAACATTGTAAGTTCTGTCAATGTCTCTATCCATTCTTCGAGTCTAACAAGTTCATTACGTGTGGTTATATATCATTACAATGTTGTGTTATCATCTCCGGGTGACATGTCTGGGGCATACATCGGCAATTATTACTTCTGTCTACATTGGCCGGTCTTCGTGGCGAAGGGATTACGGTCGCGGTTCGTAATCCCGTATACCAGCGTTCGAAACACATCTGCGCGCGATTTGGCAGCAGACCGCGTTGCGGTGGTTTTTATGAAATGGTATGAGTGTCGTTTATTTAGAAAGCAATGGCAAACTACTTAACGTAAACTTGCCAAGAGATCACATCTGCTGAAATGTCGGTATTGACTGTGGTGTCCTGTTAAAAGGATATGCAAAACAAAAAATCTACATTGACATCTGTTATATTAATTTAATGGTACTTTTACTATTACTTATATGTGTCTCTTCTGTGTTATCAGTTAGGTATTATATTGCTTTACAAGAAATGCCCCTTCCACCTAGGTAAAGAATTTCACAATTATCTACAACTTCTGTGTGCATTGTCGTGTGCTTGTGTGCAGGCCTATACATACATATTCTTGTAGCTACAATTATCCTTACTCGCAAGTGTTTAGTTTGCTACCGAGAAACGACTTATTCCACTGATAGAAGATTTCTTTATTGATCATTACAAATAATGTATGTGCACGTTTTTAACTTAGTGTATCAGCTCTATCTTCTCCCTCAGTGACAGTCTAATCTCTTTAAATAATCTGTATATAATGGCCTTATGGCTACATAATTCTATTTGTTCCTTGCACGTCCATCATTACACGTCACGTCTGATTTGGCTTTATTCGCTTTCTTTGAACTTAAACGTAGTCCACCAACGTACTACTACTTCTAGTGTACTGGAATGGTTTTTGCGCGTGGATTAGCCATTCATTTTACCAGTGTCCCTCTCCAACAGGCGAACCCATTCCGACTTCTGAGGTGCTTTTCCAAATGTACGTCCCCAAGCCAAGGACGAGAAGTCAACATTTTAGTTCCACTGACCGGTGTAGGAGTTGAACCCGCTGCCTCGGCATCAGCACACCAGATATTTAAGAACGAACGCTCTTATCCATCCGGCCTTGGTAACCTCACCTGCACGTCTGTTGTCCCCACCTTCGTTATGATCGTGCCACCCGAGTCTCTTTCAGAGACTTCTTCCACAAGTATCTCTGCCTATACCCATTCATTCAACATTGTCGAACTCAATCTACACGCATTAATTCAACATTGTCGAACTCAATCTACACCCATTTAATTCAACATTGTCGAATTCTGTCATTGTCATCATCATATGCCACCCCGATAAGCATGTGCGGTCATGTTTCGCCATCTCACACTATCACCAGAGTCGTGGACCAGCTCTGTGTTCTTGACCATGCCACGTGGCCACGCCATCCAGATATTTATTTCTCTGCCTTCCCCTTGTTCTTTTTCCCTCAGTCATGCCAGTTGTCACCAAGTTCTCTAGTTATTTTTTCTCATAACGTGTCCACAATTTGTACTCTCTACTCCTGTGAACACTCATTCATTCAACATTGTCGAGCTATCGAAATCTTTTATATATAATGACTAACAGTAATTATATATACTAATAAGCTTGCGTTCTATTTCAATGTGTATTTATTATTGGAAAAAATACAGCTAAATAAGATTAATTGTCTGATCTATATTATTCTGTTCGTATGAAAGATAATTAATACACATTCATCTAAGCTGAATGAGATACAGGGTGTATTTTTAATGACTGTGCTGGTTTTGAAAATATTGCCTGTCCAAGTTTTATATTTACCCTCTGCGGCATGTTAGAAGAAGACAGAGGACCCAATTAGAAGTGGTCTCTGTAAATATATCTTGTATAATAGATAGACAAGATAAAGGGTATGATTTGGCAAGTTTTTGTCTAGAGGCTTCTCAAATGAGATAGAAGAATCATTCCCGCTTAGCCCTTTAGAGGAACCAGTTTTCCTGGCTCAGAACCCCCACTGTGAGATTCCTAGATCTAAGCCCAAGTATCTACACAGAAAATTTATAAAAGAAGGAAAACGGTCCCCTTAAAGGCCATGAAGAGATCTGGACTATTCGCCCCTGTACAACCGAGGAATTAGTTCTCTCACCATAATGTTGTCAGTGTGCTTTCAGTCCGCCACATTAGATCTCCCCTTAATTATATTTGTCAAAGTGACATATGTCAGTTGTACAATTAGACATTAGGACTTTAGGAGTCAACAGTAGTAGACATAAACTCAACAATAACTGTACTTAACACCTGTTGAACAAGACATCTACATGACAGGTTCTTGACAAAAGTTGGACATACATTCACATGGAAATGCTTACACCAACAATTGAACAAGACATACATCATGAGATATACTGGACAACATTTCTACAGAACATTCACATATCACTGACATCAACAACAGTTGAACAAGACATGCACCAGGAATTGTACTTGACAACAGCTGGACAGGACATTACACAATAATGTACTTCACACCAGCAGACCAAGACATTACATGGACATGTACTTCAAAACTGTTCTCAACACAATCAGGTTTTTATTAATGAACTGCAGGGGTCAAGTGAGGACCCAGGCTCCATCTTGTTTACATTTTGCACTTCGAACAAAAAAATATATGCAGTGTAAAACAATGATGAAAAATGCCCACGTTCCAACACTTTGGAAACCAACCCACAGACCACAAATTCCAACCACTACTTCTCCCCATCACACACTAATATATAAACTCCTCCTGCACCACAACTCAAGTAGATCATGAATTATCCTTTCAACCTGTCACTGAGAGTACAACACTGGTGGACGTTCTAGAATGGGGCAGACATAGGGACACACTGCTATTCTGGTCCGTAGACAT
The DNA here is from genome assembly GCA_014155875.1 of Cepaea nemoralis. Lineage (NCBI taxonomy): Eukaryota > Metazoa > Mollusca > Gastropoda > Stylommatophora > Helicidae > Cepaea > Cepaea nemoralis. Next base: position 34,797 of record JACEFZ010024077.1, on the reverse strand, counting down.
CCTGTTATCACCTGAAGTGGTGTTGGGAAGGTTCCAGGTTGCAGCTTTCCCATCCCTCCTGTGAAGTCTATGAACAGATAATCATGGCCTCTCAATGGTGAGTAGACTGGCCGAGAAGCTGGCGACTGGGGGTTAAACAATACCTATAGTCTGCATACCATCCAGTCAATAGAAAGACAACTCCACTATACAGCAGACCTATACGACACACGTCTCTCCCAAACGTTTTTCTGAATGAGGATAAAATACAGGATTCTGTTTCCTGCTTGTAAGTGTGAATTTAATCCAAGTACCATGGAATGAACAGTTAAGTTGGGATTATATTCTCCCTGTTACACCACAACTATTAATGAGTTGAGGTAAATAGTTCCTGGATAGTACTGCTGCTACAGTCCCAAGGAAAATAATGATAAGTCTCAGATTCACAGCTATCATCGTGATCATGCCTGTCTGAGACAACTGAGTCCAGGAGGTTAATCTAATATTGAAGGTAATCCCTGCACAATTGATAATAGAGTCCATCCTGTGTTTGGGTTTAAATAAAGACCCTTTCAGTGCTATCAGCTTTCGACAAATATTGATGCAGATTTATGCTGGTATTTTCCTGAAGACATTGTGGTTACTGTTATATTATAGTTTCCGCATTTTCCAAGGAGTTGTAATCCTGAAGTAGGGACTTTCATTTGTGTGTCCCCATGAAGAAGAGGGCCTCTCCACCATCCCTGTTCTCTGTTGATATATAAAAGTTACAACATTCGCTTTATATTTGTTCAAAGACAATGTTATATCTAACATCAACATAAACAGATGGAAATGGGGAGTAAGGGGGAGGGTATTGTACCAGACACACCTCTCCTTGCTGGTGATGGAGTGTATTCCACTCTGATGGACTGTGGGTGATATGTTTTCATTATTCACCTTTATTCCGTGATAGTCACAAGCCCATATGCTGAGACAGGGTTAGCCTTACACAATTACAAGCATTTTATATGTCTAGATTCTCACATATTTTAACCACAGTAAACATGGGCACAATGAGGAACAGACACAGTAAAGCAGGCATTATGAAGCATGCATTGTAAGACAAGCATCATGAGCAAGCATTGTGAAATAGCAACATGAGCAGGCATTGTGAGGCAGATGGAAGATAGGCATAATTTACAACTGCAATATGCAATATGTAATATAATTTAACTAATGCAAATACACAGTGACCAGACCAGTGGGTGGTACTCTGTTACATGGATGTCCTATTCCATACACACTCACACGGCAATGCCAGACCTCACCCCTTTCAGACTAGACTCGGCTCACAAGTACATCATATTATCACCATCATCATGTGCTATTTCTCCACTGGGTAATGTCCATATCCACTACAGTAGGCAAAAGAAGCACAATTGCATAAGCAATTGTTCACATATGTAACAAAGCACATATGGAAAAACATGTTTTTCCCTGTAAATTTGCATGAGCAATATAATATATTCCACCAACTAAGACACGGGTTCGAACACACCAAACGTCTTTCCTTCTATTAATGTGAGCGGTTACTTATAAAAACACCAACTCACTCACTCAAGCATCCTCAGCATTCACAAGGGAAATGTTACATGTTACACCACACATTCTGATCACAGACGTAGATTCACAAGAGCATTACTACCGTTTGATCAAGAGTGGGACGATGATAGGCATTCATATGAGAATCCAGAATGCACAAAGGTTTGCGAATATGCATTGAGCGTGATTTACAGTCATCAAGCACACGCAAACAGTCACAACAGGGAATGATAGCTAATTGGAATATACAGCGTGGGAGACCTGACAGGCTGAAGAAGCAAGTATTCAGAATACTTTCACAATGAAGTTCTGATTTCACCTTCACATTTTCTCATAAAAATACTCTTATATTCTTCTCTTTCGCTCACTAGGCATAACCACACATTTAGATATGTTTTAAAGTGATACCTGTTATCCAGAGAACAATATTAAATATAATATTTAGGGCGTTATGATCACCACATCTAGATGCATCTTTTCGTGATGGAATCCTAGCTCAAACTAAATTTGGCCTACCAGAAAGCGTTACTCGGAGAGGTGGGGGATGAGTGGTCTCGAGGTATGGTGTCCGCCTCGAGTGCTGGAGGTCTCGGGTTCAGGCCCCGGCGAGGACCGGGATTTATTTAAAAAATCCACCTGTACTTCCAGTAATAAAATTTCCCCTGGTCTCTGGGTAGTGAGATCGGACACCCGTGTGTATTGTTGCTCACGTAAAAAATCCCTTGGCAGTTGGAAATCGAAAAAGAGTAGCCTAATGGCGCTTGCCCGGGCAAAATTTCGAGTTAAAAATCTACCCAAAGTATTTCAGGATCCTCGCCGATGCAACAGAGTTCGTGCATTGAGCTGAGTTTCTCCAGACTCAGGTTTGAGTTAGGAGGAAAACGGAGCACTTATGGGTTAAACCGTGTGCCGTGATGTTGATCCAACGACTAAACTAAACTAAAACTAAACTCAGGGAGACGGGCATGCGCCTTTTCCCTTCCCTTCCAGGACCTAGAAGATTCGATTCTATTAATATCTCCGCTATCAAGATGGTCTCCCTTCAAGTTTTAAAGTATTAAGAAAGAGATGTGTTGGACTGGGGACGTGGATGACTGATTCACCATGTCACACCCTCTGTAAAGTGCATGCAACACAATAGGTAAATACAAAACTTGAATCGGCAATATTTTTAAACACTGCACAGTCATTGAAAATACACCATATACAATATCTGACTAAAAATTGTCTATATCATAATATTGGGGCACGGGTGTGTGTGTGTGTGTGTGTGTGTGTGTGTGTGTGTGTGTGTGTGTGTGTGTGTGGCCGCGGGTGTTGGGGGGGGGGGAGGGTGGCTAGCGTAATGGCTAGATGTTGATCTGCCATCTCAGTGGTCATAGATTCGCATCCTTATCGGGCGAGATTTTAAGAATTCACCTGGTCTCGTATGTTTACTCAGCGTAAAATAGGTGCCAGGAAATGTCTCGAGAAGTAAAGGCAGCCGTGGTGAGATTAACGACATCAAGGCCAGGGTGCCAACTGATTTACAAACATGATCTAGCACCATATACCTAATGCGTCCAAGGCACGCAAAAGGTTTCTCTACACCATTTCTGCATCATAGTAGACTTGATTGGCAACATTTATAGCTGTCTGTCATGCTAGCTCCCACTATACTTCAGTTATGTAGACTTGATTGGCAACATTTATAGCTCTCTGTCATGCTAGCTCCCACTATACTTCAGTTATGTTGACTTGATTGGCAACATTTATAGCTGTCTGTCATGCTAGCTCCCACTATACTTCAGTTATGTTGACTTGATTGGCAACATTTATAGCTCTCTATCATGCTAGCTCCCACTACACTTCAGTTATGTAGACTTGATTGGCAACATTTATAGCTCTCTGTCATGCTAGCTCCCACTATACTTCAGTTATGTTGACTTGATTGGCAACATTTATAGCTGTCTGTCATGCTAGCTCCCACTACACTTCAGTTATGTAGACTTGATTGGCAACATTTATAGCTGTCTGTCATGCTAGCTCCCACTATACTTCAGTTATGTTGACTTGATTGGCAACATTTATAGCTCTCTGTCATGCTAGCTCCCACTATACTTCAGTTATGTTGACTTGATTGGCAACATTCATAGCTCTGGAAAATAGTTGTCTGTACTTGACACAGTAAGTTTGAAAATCATGTCTTCAATTTATGTACGTTCATATTCTTTCATTTTGCTCTCTCTATCTCTCTCCCCCTCTTTTTTTTCTCTCATTCTCTCTTTCTCTCTACACATGTTAGGTTTTGCATATCCTTTTACAGGACATCGCTGTCAACATCAGCATCTTTCATCTGATTGTTGATTTCTTGGCAAGATTACGCTCAGTAGTTTGCCATTGCTTTCTGAGCGGCCGGCTCATATACCCCGTTAAGTTACCGACGCGATTAGAACCGCTACCGATTCTCGCCGTCGTCACGTTACTTACGCTCTCTACACATACATATGTCTATTTATGTCTATATATTTTAACCTGTAAAGTACTCTCATCAGTATGTCTTTATATTGAGTTTGTCTTGCTAGCTCGAAAATTTCTAGACCAATTGGCATTCAATGGGACTTATCTTGTCTATCTGCTGTCGAACGAGTAGAACTGATTTGTCCTGTCTTGTGTTAGACCTTTCCACGAGGTGTTGTAGAGTGGAGCTCCGAGTGACAGATATGTTCCGCTGGTTAACATGAGCCTGTGTGGGTGTTTATGTTGTCGATCCATTTACCCTGTGGTCGTTCCCGTACTATAATAATTTCTTCTACAGTTGTACGCACACAGGGGTAATTTAGCAGGCTCCATTCTCATTAGATGACCGAACCATCTTATTCTCTGTTTCTCTGTGTAATCAGTTCGTGGTGTTGCTCCTACTATTTATTTGATGACATCTTTTCTTACACTCATAACCCTTCACCATCAGATCCGGATTACGAAAAGGTTGTGTCATGTCCCCCTCATATTCATAACATATCTAGACAGCATGTGTAAAGAAACCAGCCAATCAGAGACCGTAACAACACTACATAACGAACACAACATAGAAGAAGAACAAACAGCGGATTACACCATTAAAAAACTCCTATTTGTGGACGATCAAGCACTAATAGCAAAACCAGAAGCAGAATTACAAGTCCACACAAATAGCATAAACGAAGTGTGTATGGAGCATACCATGAAGATTAGCACCAGTAAAACAGAGGTAAAGACAATAAACAAAGAAGACAAAACAACAATGGTTCATCCAAATGAATACCCCCTGAAACAAGTAAAGAGCTTCAAATGTTTTCTCCCGCTGTTTATGCTTCACCTCGACACCTCAAGCTACGAGGGTAACTTAATAAGTAAGTCACAAATGGATGTAGAAAAATAACTAACTATGATAACAACATGAAACCAGATTATTTTTATAGATACATTGTCCCTTTATTTCTCAACATAATTTCCACCAACTTTGATGCACTTATACCATCATTTTATCAGCCTCCCCCCCCCAAAAAAAAAACTGCATACAACTGAGTGCTTTGTTTTAATTTACATGTCATCCCACAGAACTGTGTACCTTACTTATTGACTCGCCCTCGTAACTTTGTCTACCCAATTATGCATCGCTTTACGGGAAATCGCTGGCGGGAGACATTTCGTGAATGACGCCGAAGTTGAACGTGAAGTGAAAACGTGGTTTAGAAAACAGAGCACCCAGTTTTATGCAGCCGGTTTGGGAGGACTGATAAAACGATGGGATAAGTGCATCAATGTTGGTGGAAATTATGTTGAGAAATAAAGGGACAATGTATGTATAAAAATAAACTGGTTTCAAGTTGTTATCATAGTTAGTTATTTTTCTACAGCCATTTGTTACTTACTTATTAAATTACACTGGTACAAGAAGAACAAGTTAATATGATATTTCTTAGTCTCTTCACTGGAGTGGTGATATGATCAATATCTCAGTCTCGTCACTCGATTGGTGATGTGATCAATATCTCAGTCTCTTCACTCTATTGGTGACGTGATCCATACCCCAGTCGATTCACTCGATTGGTGATGTGATCAATATCTCAGTCTCGTCACTCGATTGGTGATGTGATCCATACCCCAGTCGCTTCACTCGATTGGTGATGTGATCAATATTTCAGTCTCGTCACTCGATTGGTAATGTGATCAATATCTCAGTCTCTTCACTCGATTGGTGATGTGATCCATACCCCAGTCGATTCACTCGATTGGTGATGTGATCAATATGTCAGTCTCGTCACTCGATTGGTGATGTGATCCATACCCCAGTCGCTTCACTCGATTGGTGATGTGATCAATATCTCAGTCTCGTCACTCGATTGGTGATGTGATCAATATCTCAGTCTCTTCACTTGATTGGTGATGTGATACATACCCCAGTCGCTTTACTCGATTGGTGATGTGATAAATATCCCAGTCTCTTCACTCGATTGGTGATGTGATCAATATCTCAGACTCTTCACTCGATTGGTGATGTGATCGATATCTCAGCCTCTTCACTTGATTGGTGATGTGATCAATATCTCAGTCTCTTCACTCGATTGGTGATGTGATCAATATCTCAGTCTCTTCACTCGATTGGTGATGTGATCAATATCTCAGTCTCTTCACTCGATTGGTGATGTGATCAATATCTCAGTCTCTTCACTCGATTGGTGATGTGATCAATATCTCAGTCTCTTCACTCGATTGGTGATGTGATCAATATCTCAGTCTCTTCACTCGATTGGTGATGTGATCAATATCTCAGTCTCTTCACTCGATTGGTGATGTGATAAATATCCCAGTCTCTTCACTCGATTGGTGATGTGATCAATATCTCAGCCTCTTCACTCGATTGGTGATATGATCGATATCTCAGCCTCTTCACTCGATTGGTGATGTGATCAATATCTCAGTCTCTTCACTCGATTGGTGATGTGATCAATATCTCAGTCTCTTCACTCGATTGGTGATGTGATCAATATCTCAGTCTCTTCAATCGATTGGTAATGTGATCCATACCTATCACGAAAATAAACTTGTTAGTTTCGATCGATGACAAACAAGACCCGACATTCGTCTGCAAAAACAGGCAACCCTTTGATGTTGTATAGACTGAGAAAAATAAGTCGCGTCAAGATGTCTACACACGGTCGGCATTTTGTTATGATGTGGATTGTTCGAGAAACGAAGAATAACGCCAGACGGCTGCCAGGGCGGTTGTTAGTCTTTGAAGTGGTTGACGGAATGTCTGTCCAGACGTCGGATGGAGTTTTGTGATGTGGAGAAGGTCTCTAGATCACAGACAGGAGACAATTTCCCAGATGAAAGGGGACACCAGCCAGAGGTTCACATTGAGTTGGGAAAAATACAGAGAAAACCAACTTCTCAACGCCTCTGCGTCTAGACAATTTGGTGACGTCACTCAAGCCCGATATAAAACCCGTTGGGGTAAACAAGTGGAGTTAGTCGACTAAGATTTCTGAAGTTTGAAGGATCGGTGCAGTTTCCGAGTTGTGTAATTGAAAGAGACTATAGTGTCAAAGTGTTGATAATGTATAGGCGGACATAGATCCAGTCTGGGATTGCATAGTCTCAATTATCAACCGGAATAGGCATATGGTAGGCTATTAATCATATCTAACTTAGAGTATGATTAGGAATAGAATACAGTACTGTGCGGTGATATAATGTATTATAGATATGGTGATATAGTGTATTATAGGTGTGGTGATAGAATGTTCTATAAGGGCGGTGCTAGAGAGTATCATAGGAGCGTCTGCACTAGTATCCTATTGTGTGGCTTTAACTAGCTTGTGTAATATATCATTTTACTCAGGGAGTTGAGGACAATGTAGTGGGATAATAATTAGAGAGATTGAGGATGGTTGGGAGGGAGGAGGGGAATGTGAAATGGTAGGATCTTCCAGTAGGGCATCTGCTGGGTTTCTACCCGTTCCTTTATTCTTTCCTGGTGTTTCCATGTCTCAGACCATGTGAGGAGCTATTTGGCCACATGACAGAGATCGGATCTCTGTTGTAGATCTGAGTGCTGCTATTGGCCTACACTCACCTAATTCCGGCCAGGCTTGAGTTTCTCTCACCATAGTATTCTCTACTCAACAGGTTCCATGTAGGTGTGCTTTGATATTCAACAGTGAAGCTAGAACACAGTTTAGAAGATGATGGCTCAGGATTTGAAGACAGAAGTTGCTGAGAGGCCGCTACATTGGGCTTATACCCAAGTTAATCTGTGGGAACCTTGCTTCTGCTGAGCAGGACATGCGGATGATACTCATGTTTAGCAAAGTGATAGTTGTATCACTGAACAGTCAGAACATTATATATATATATATATATATATATATATATATATATATATATATATATATATATATATATATATATATATATATATATATATATATATATATATATATATATATATATATATATATTCAACACTGATACCAGGAACATTCATATAAATTTATAGAAATATCTGGAACATTCAGATTGTGGCGTTAATATGGGGAATCTTTACAACCAGTGACACTAGATGAATTAAGATTTCCCAAGTAAAAGTGACAATAGTGTTATAATTCTCTGAGTAACAAACAATTAATAACAGAGGAAATTCATAGTGTGAATTAGATTGAAGACTCTCATTAGACAGTGTTTGTCATGGATGTCCAAACATCTGGATGCCTCGAGAGATAGCGGAGAAACTCTTCACGTGACCGGAGAAGCATCACCTCGGTGAGGTTGTTTGTCTGGAATACATGGTGCTGGTGTGTTCTTAGCACAGTGATGAGAATGACTATACTCCTGAACACTGATCTGAGTCTATATACTATTTAGAATATACGTCACACATTCTACACTTTATATACACACACACTTCTCCTACATATACTCTTTGCTTTAATAAATTTCTTGTTTTTATTTGTTGAAGCTAGAGTTGTCAAGTATGTTATGTTGGGGAAGAATGAGAGGGGGCATGATCCAGGAGTGAGCAAGAGTGAGAAGAAGGTGTCTTCAGATTAAGGGAGTGTTGTGGACGGAGTCTGCTGGATATCTCCAGGATAGTGATATTGAATTAAAATAAATGTGGGTGTTGATTCCCCTCACTCCAGGGACGACACTAAAGTAGTAAAGAAGAACAAATAACTACTACGACATTCTTTACTTACGACAATACCCCAGTCGCTTCACTCGATTGGTGATGTGATCAATATCTCAGTCTCGTCACTATATTGGTGATGTGATCAATATCTCAGTCTCTTCACTCGATTACTGATGTGATCGATATCTCAGCCTCTTCACTCGATTGATGATGTAATCAATATCTCAGTCTCTTCACTCGATTGGTGATGTGATCAATATCTCAGTCTCTTCACTCGATTGGTGATGTGATCCATACCCCAGTCGCTTCACTCGATTGGTGATGTGATCAATATCTCAGTCTCGTCACTCGATTTGTGATGTGATCAATATCTCAGTCTCTTCACTCGATTGGTGATGTGATCGATATCTCAGCCTCTTCACTCGATTGATGATGTAATCAATATCTCAGTCTCTTCACTCGATTGGTGATGTGATCAATATCTCAGTCTCTTCACTCGATTGGTGATGTGATTTATACCCCAGTCTCTTCACTCGATTGGTGATGTGATCGATATCTCAGTCTCTTCACTCGATTGGTGATGTGATCGATATCTCAGCTTCTTCACTCGATTGGAGATGTGATCAATATCAAACCGCCCACTTTTACTCCCCACGTATTCTCCTAGTACCCACTGTAAGCTTGGTCGACCTGGGACCCATATCAGTGACAAAACAATACCCACCCCGAGAGAGATTCGAAACCAGACCAGCCGGCCAGCAGACACACGCGCTGGCCACTGCCTCTCCGATGTTCACACTATCGGACAGTAACAGTGAAGGACCACTTCTTGACGCCAAGATGGGCATTGACCATTGGGGGATGTTTTCTTGCAGTGATTGCCGTAAATAACAAGGGTATGATTGAAGTATCCACAGCTTCATAGTGTTACGCCATCATCATCAACAAGTATCATGCCCGCTGGCGTATGTAATCATGACTCTCAACATATCTCGCTCCCTGGTGTTCTGGATCAACACTGCTGCTGATATACCCACATGCCACCGTCTCAATCCACCCAGCATCATTTCTCTTGGTAGGCTTCCGCCTATCTTCCCCTTGATCTTTCCAGTCGTAACGATGTTCTCTAATGTCTCTCTTCTCATTACATGACAAAAGACACCTATATGTCCTTTTCTTATTGTTGTTTATGTCATAGCGTAAATAATAACACGTTTCAAAAGTGATTCCCAAAATATGTTATTTTCACGCCAAGCAGGAAAGTGATAGCTCACATATTAATGCTTGCCGTTGGTCTGGGAATTATTTGGCAAACAGCATAATTCACAGTGCAACTGTTATTGGTATGCTTCTATAGTATTAACTGTGAAGGATATATATAACCATATATGTAGAGATAGGGGGAAAGGGGGAGAAGGGGGAGAAAAGGTGAGAAAAGGGGGAGAGAAGGAGCGAGCGAGTGAAACAGAAACGCAGATAACAACTCACAGAAGGACAAAAGAGGAAGAGAATCATAGAGAGACACGGAGAGAGAGAGAAGGGGGTAGAGAAAGATAGATAGATAGATAGAGAGAGAGAGAGAGAGAGAGAGAGAGAGAGAGAGAGAGAGAGAGAGTGAGAGAGAAAGAGAGAGTAAAAGAATTAGAAAGATATAAACATAACAAGAAATAACAATATCACAAAGGAAAGAACCACTGAGAGAGACATAGATAGATAGCGACAGACAAATGAAGAGAGAGACAGGAAGAGTGAAAGATCAAGGCAGAGATAAAGAGAGAAACGGGAACAAATACAGGAAGAATAGCAGAGACAGATAGAGATACAGAGAGAGACATAAAGAAACATTGCGAGACAGAAAAACTGGGAGAGACACACAGAGAGACGGGCGAAATAGAGAATGAGAGAGAAAGAGGGTAACAGAGAGAGGGAGAGAAGATGGAGAGAGAAAACGATAGTACTGCATTGTAATTGTGAACAGATATATAATTCAAAACGTGTTCTAAATCGCATGTATATCTACAGCATCTACCCACTGCTACAGCGCACACTGTCACAAACAACTTTAATTACAATAATGATGACACTAGGAAAACCACTCAGTGTCTGCTGTCAGACCAACAAACCCCACCTGGACACCAAATGGGCCACTGACATACACTGCCCTCATGATTTTCCAGGTGATTGCCTTCACAATTGTGTGTCTGACGGTTGATCTGTTCGGTATCGCTACCAACACCATCAACATCATTTGTTTCATCAAGCAAGGTTTCAAGGACCCGGTCAACGTCAGCCTGTTTGGTAAAGTAGTTACATAATACTTCCATGTTTAACATTAAATCTATCATCGTTCATGTCACAAATAGTAATTTACTTGACATTGCAATGTTTAATATTACGCATATCATTGTTCTTGTCACAAATAGCACGCTCACTTCCAGTAGTTTGGTATAGTAGTTTAGTTAGGTAGGTAGTTAGTCGCGGTTCTAACTTCACGGCAACGGGTCGTCCCCATTATGCTTCGTCCCTATGCTAGTGAATATCACACAAAATGCTCCTCACTGCGCAACGTGAAAAGTGGAATAGACAGGCGTCTCCGCAAGCCAACAGCCCGCACAGGTGCACAGTGCATGATGCCGCCGCCAGAAATTTACTCGATACTACAATGTTTACTTACTGTAGATTTAACAACGCTCATTTCTCGGTAGTTTGATATAGTAATTTACCTGACACTACAATGTTTAGCTTCAACGGGCGCGGTAGCGTAGACGATTGGGAGCAGGGAGTTACCCTAACAAGTCAAGAGCGCGGTCGGTCAAACGAGGATTGTCTCGTGAGGGAAATACTCGCCACATAAGTCTCGGTGCATTCAGGTCTATAACATTTATACCCTATCAGATCACAGAGTCATGGCAGGGAACTGCCCAGAGACATGGTTGTTTTATCATGGCCTGTTCACACTAGGTGACTTCCGGTAAAAATGGCGACGACCTGACACGTTCATTCTTCGGGAGACGCTGTTTTTAGTGTTTTCCTATAGGTTATGTGGTGTTATTTCGTATTAGTTTACTGGAAGTGTTCCAAAAAAAAAAAAAAAGCCACGGAAAGCAGGTTGTGGATGAAATTTTGAGGGCAGCCGACAGATAGTTCTCTTTCACGGGACAATGGCTGGCGTCACCGACCAGTATGGTCACTGCCAGTAAGGAAAGCAACGGCAAACTACCTTCTTTAAAATTGCCTAGTTCATTATGATTCGCATGAAGACAGATCATCGCAAGACAAGGACAGAGACATTACAATTAGCAACATGGAATGTTAGGACGTTAAACTACGATGCAAAATTAGATAACATCAACAACAACAACAAAAAAAAAAAGAAGAAAAAAAAAAGAAGAAAAGAAATGGAAAGCGAGAAAATTAATATTTTAGGAATGTTTGAAACGAGATGGACAGGAGCAGGCATTAAGATAGATGAAGATTTTAAGATTATTTATTCTAGAGGAGAAGATCGACAAAGTGGGGCGGGGGTAGCAATTATCTTGGACCGGCAAACATTAAAATCTGTTCAAGGATATTGGGCCGTGTCAGACAGAGTTCTACTAGTTAAATTAAGCGGTAGACCTTTTAGCATAAACGTTATTCAAGTATATGCCCCAACAGGGGAATCCAGTGAAGATAGTGTAGAGGAATTTTATAATGACTTAGAGTCTGCTTTAAAGAAATGTAAAAATTCAGAAATAAACATCATAATAGGCGACTTCAATGCAAAAGTAGGAAATCAAGGTGATAGATACACAGTAGGAAACTTTGGTTTAGGAGAGAGAAATGAAAGAGAATACATACTTGTAGAGTGGGCAAAAGAGCAGGAAATGATTGTAGGAAACACCTGGTTTAAACAACACCCTAGAAGATTATGGACATGGAGGAGTCCTGATAGCAGGATTAGAAACCAGATTGATTACATTCTGATTAGCAGAAGATTTAGAAATGTGTTAACAATAGCAAAAACAGTTCCCAGTGCTGATTGTTATAGTGACCACATATTACTTACAGGTACATTGAGGGTAAAGTTAAAGAAAGTCAAGTATATAACAGGAAACACTAAAATATGATTTGTGTATATTAAGTAATGACAAGGAAATACAAAACAAATTCAACATAGAAGTACAGAACAGATTTGATATATTGTCTGATCTAGAGATCCTATTCCAAGATGTGGATGATTGCCATGTAGCGTCGGAGGTAAGAGACGATAATGTAGAATAAGATAAGGAAAGTATGGCACAGAGTACTAAAAGAGTTAATTAAATAGCGACATAATACGCAAGTTGCTATATGACGTTACAGGGTACTACGTCATCAAAGCCAGTTAGGTTTGCGGCTGACAACAAGAAGGTGGCATGAAATGAATCAGAGGAGAAATATTATCATAAATCCTCCAGAAGATGGAACTGGTAGAAGAGCACTACTAGTTAGGAAAGATATATGATCAAGGCATACTCCAAAGTCACGACTGACGATTGGCCATGAATATTTAAACCAGAACTCGAAGAAATGGCTCAAGGTTAGCAAACGGTCAACAAACATGAGTTATTGTAAGTAGTCGCTGTTATGATAAGTGGTAAGGATGCAAAATAAACAAAACTAGGCAGCTAAGCATTATCTCGGTATTCGAATAATTAAATATATATATGATCAGCATTGTGCGTATACTTATTCACACAGTACCGACCCTCCCGTCAACACAAGAACGGTAACTTGTATTGTTTAAATGACGTCACAAGCTATTCTACGGAAATAAATATTGCATTACAAGAAATGTCAGCCTGCCTCCAGTCGCTTGATATTTATTAACGTTGATTCCTGTTATATTGCTGGACTGGTTTGTTGGACGGCGAGCTGTGAGAATAATGTTAAAATAACCTTCTGACAATGATCAATATGAAATGTTGAAGAATTCAATCAATTTGGCTGCAGAATCAACTATTCCAAAATTAAAGAAGGTGGGTCGTAAGAAATGGATGACTGAAGAAATTTTACAACTAATGGAAACAGTAAGACTCAACAAAAATAATCCTGCCAAATATGAAAAAATTCACAGACAAGTCAATATTATTTACGGAGGCAAATGAAGCATGGCTTGAGAAAAATTGCTTAGAAATTGAAAATCAAAATACCAAATTAGTGCACAAAAGAATTCAGGAACTTACTAATAAAAGAACAAGTACATCAGCAGGCTATCAAAAAAACTAAAGATGGCAAAATCATAATAGAAAAAGATCAGATTCTACATGTATGGTCAGATTATGTGAAAAACCTTTATGATGATAACAGAGATGAACAGTATGATATTCGATTTAATAATGAAGGACCACCGACTTTAAAGATGGAGGTTCAAAATGTTCTTAAACATATGAAAACTGGCAAGGCCCCCGGTGCAGATAACATCACAACAGAAATGATTAAAGCTTTAGAAGAATATGGAATAGATCAAGTCACCAGACTGCTGAACACATTATATGATACCGGAGAAATACCTTCTGAATTATGTAATTCTATATTTATTGCAATCCCAAAGAAATCAGGAACCTTGGAATGTGATCAACATAGAACAATTAGTATAATGAGTCACATCATAAAGATTTTGCTACGAATTATCATGCAAAGAGTGAGGAAGAAAATACAACCTGAAATAGGGGAAGAACAATGTGGGTTTGTAGAAGGAAAGGGTACAGTAAATGCCGTGTATATGCTGCGATCAGTTATTGAACGTTCTATAGAAGTAAACAAAGATATACAGCTTTGCTTTATTGACTACACAAAGGCTTTCGATAGAGTAAGACATGTCAACATGGTGGATATGCTTGTGATATGCTTGATATAGATCTACAAATTGATGGGAAAGACATTAGACTTATAAAAAAACATATATTGGAAACAACAAACTGCCATAAGGATTGATAATGACGTGGGACAATATCAGCCTATTAAGAGAGGTGTTAGGCAGGGATGTGTAATGTCTCCAGATCTTTTTTCCCTGTACATATTTTCAGAAATGTAGAAGATATAAATGGAATCAGCATTGGAGGACGAAACATCAATAACAATAGATATGCAGATGATACAGTATTGATTGCAGGCAATGAGCAGGATCTGCAACAACTAGTAGATGCGGTTGTTGCACACAGTGAACAACTAGGGCTAGAATTAAATTGTAAAAAGGCACAGATTATGGTCGTCACTAGGAAGAACGAAATACCACAATGTAATATACAAGTAAATGGGAATATTCTTCAACAAGTGAATAGGTACAATTATCTCGGAACAGTAGTAACATCTGATGGGAGATGCATTGAAAAGATTAGAACAAGAATCGCCATGGCGAAAGTAGCCTTTAGCAAGTTGAAAAAACATACTGACCAATAAAAAGATGTCAATTGAAACGAGAAAAAGAGTGTTGAGGTGCTACATAGAGTCTGTTCTTTTGTATGGATGTGAAACTTGGACAATGAGCAGTCAAGCTGAAAAACATCTGATGGCTGCAGAAATGTGGTTTCTGAGGAGAATGCAAAGAATACCATGGACAGACAGAAAAACCAATGACCAAGTACTACAGGAGACAAATGAAAATCGTAAATTGATTAGAGAAATTAGACGTAGACAGTCAAATGTTTTTTGGACATGTTATGAGAAGAAATGAATTGGAGAACTTGGTGACAACTGGCAAGATTGAAGGGAACAGACCAAGGGGAAGACCGAGAAGTAAATACCTGGATGGCTTGGCCACATGGCATGGTCGAGACAGGAACACTGAGCTGATCCATGACTCTGGTGATCAAGTGAAATGGCGAGTCATGACCCCCTCCCCCTCGCTTTCCGGCATGGCACATGATTGATTGATTGATTGTTCACGCTAGTCCGATATCACAATTTGTATGTCAGAAAGTCAAGAACTCCGTTACACTCTTTCAGTTTGATATCACAATTTGTATGTCAATAAGTCAAGAACTCTGTTATACTTCTTAAGGCTTATAGGATATATGGTGCACGATATATTTATTGACCAGTCGACTCGTGATGCGTGCAATATCGCACCGGTCGCTTGGACTTCCCAAACATGTCCTAGTATCCATGTCAGGCTGGGTGGGCCTGGGAGTCCAGGTTAATCTTTACATCCACGTGGACGAGGATTTGAACTTACGACCACCGAGCCGGCAGGCCATAGGTCCAGTCAATGCGCTACCGCCGCGTCAATAGTGTTCTATAGTTGGTTATCTGATCCTGAAATGTTTATTGACAGTAGATCTATCAGTGGCCACGTCGCAGAAGTTTGGTATAGTTGGTTATCTGATCCTGAAATGTTTATTGACAGTAGATCTATCAGTGGCCACGTCGCAGAAGTTTGGTATAGTTGGTTATCTGATCCTGAAATGTTTATTGACAGTAGATCTATCAGTGGTCACGTCGCAGAAGTTTGGTATAGTTGGTTATCTGATCCTGAAATGTTTATTGACAGTAGATCTATCAGTGGTCACGTCGCAGAAGTTTGGTATATTTGGTTATCTGATACTGAAATGTTTATTGACAGTAGATCTATCAGTGGTCACGTCGCAGAAGTTTGGTATAGTTGGTTATCTGATACTGAAATGTTTATTGACAGTAGATCTATCAGTGGTCACGTCGCAGAAGTTTGGTATAGTTAGTTATCTGATCTTGAAATGTTTATTGACAGTAGATCTATCAGTGGTCACGTCGCAGAAGTTTGGTATAGTTGGTTATCTGATACTGAAATGTTTATTGACAGTAGATCTATCAGTGGTCACGTCGCAGAAGTTTGGTATATTTGGTTATCTGATACTGAAATGTTTATTGACAGTAGATCTATCAGTGGTCACGTCGCAGAAGTTTGGTATAGTTGGTTATCTGATACTGAAATGTTTATTGACAATAGATCTATCAGTGGTCACGTCGCAGAAGTTTGGTATATTTGGTTATCTGATACTGAGATGTTTATTGACAGTAGATCTATCAGTGGTCACGTCGCAGAAGTTTGGTATAGACGTGTACCTGCTAGTTCATAAAAACAACACTATTCTTCTGTAATTACATTTATAATTTTCGGTAATTAAATTCATTATTTTCAGTATGTACATAACCTACCAGATTTAAATTCATCTATGATGAGGCCAAGAGATCTATATAAACCAATTATAGAATCAGGTGGAATTCAGATCATCCAGGTCACCAGAAAGATTATGTATATTTACCAAATCAACGAAAGAAAACAAGTAACAGACTGACTTAGCACAGGACACAGTGTACTAAAACACAACAAGCTTAATAAATTATAGATAGGAGATACTGATGATTCTGACTTTTGATCTGGTAAAATGACAGCTACAATTGTGTGTCCAATGTATGCAGAATAGCGAAGTCTATTTTGGCCTACATGCGCTTCATTTGAGGTCGAACTGTATAGAGATGTCAAGACGCTCATGTTGACTCTGGTTTGTCTGGACTGATTCATCTTGACGTCTCAGGGTGAACGAAGGTGAACTTCTATCTGGTTATTCTCTAGTGTTGGAGTGCTGGTACAAATAATGTCTTCTCTCCCGTACCCATTTTGTAAAGATGAGTTGACCGCAGAGACGCCCTGCTGGGACACAATAAGTCTGCCACGTGTAGGAATGACCAGCACTGACCACTATGCCCCTCCTCAATAAATGGCACATAACTTTTCACAGGGTGGCTTGAGATCCACAAAAAACATGAGGCATAATTTTGCACATATTGATACACATTCATAGAAGTAAAGTAAAGAGGTAGAGATCCGACAACGCATTAGACAACATGCCTATAGGAATTTCGGAATTCCAACCTCCAAATGACATAACGCCTTTATTGCCGAACAGTTTTGCTTTATATTGCAAATAAACAGATAATTTAAACTCTACATGCTTTTTTGTGTTGTATATCCTTTAGAGGGCAGGTCTCCCTGGTCGAGGAGTTAGCAGTTTTCTCCGTAACCCCGAATACTCTCGTGGTTGACGTGAGCGCACGAGAATTGGAAGCGGTTCGAGTCGCGCCAGTGACTTATGAGAGTATGGAGCCGATCGCTCAGAAAGTCGTGGCGTGCTGATGAGCGTAATCTAGCCTAGGAATCAACATACAGCTGAAAGTTGCTGGTGTTGACTGCAATATCCTGAAACAGGATGGAAACGCGGGAGAAAAAAATAATATCCTTCAGAGGACGTTGCAGTGAACACCACATTTTTCAGCTGCTGTTGATGTACTAGGCACGTTTTACATTCATTAGTTTGCCATTGATTTCTGAACGACCGGCTTACATACCCCCGTAAGTTACCTGCGCGGTGCGATCCGGTGCCGAATCTCGCGCCGCTATTTTTCCCACGTGGATATATGGGATTAAGAACAACGTCGTTACCACCTTGGCCAGGGATGTTATGGTGTTAATCTGTAATTGAGTCTGTTTCGTCAATTAGAAAGTAACTTCATTAGACGCGACCAGTAACGGTGCTATCTTAGTCTTCTTCTTTCTTTCGTTCGCTTGAAACATGTCTACAACTGCAATGTCGTCTCTTGTATGAATCTAACAGTCTTTTTTAGTTCATTCAGCGGTCCATAGAGTTTATCTTCCACTGTTGTATCTTAGTAACTGTAACGACTCGGATAGGCAAAGTGATGATGCCGACCTGAGAGGAAGCCGGCTGGTACTGGCCACAGTCTTTTCCGTGGATATATTCTGGTGGTCAAGGAGAAGAAAACAGATTACGTGCATGCTGGGGAAAAACGTGTTTCAATGATTAATGTGCTTGAACATATTGCTTTATCATGGGATGCATCTGTGTGATCGTGCATAGTAGTAGACTGGACAATACAGTATGATTGGACATCATACTCATCACAGCTTTGTAAATGGTTGAATAAATGATGTGTTGAGGAAGCCTGCAAAGAGGTTTTACGCCGTGAAATAAATTTTGGCAAGTTCGCTTTACCACCATCACTGTCAAACACAGTTCATCGTCTGTACAGCGTGAATGTTCACATTGTAGTCCATGTCGAGCTTGACCAGCATTCAATTGTCACTTCAAATACTTCTCGGTTACTGATTTATCTTGGTCATTAACCTCGGCTGAGTTTTTGGTTCTGGATCTCTTTTATGGCACACGGATATCTCCACAAGTGTTTCAGTCTCCGCCCACAGACCATGCAAGGAGCTTCTCAACACAGTGCACAAAGTCCATAGCCTCAGCGAGAATTCAAATGTATATACCAGAATTACAAATATTTGCATGTTTTTTCTTACAATTTCTTGAAGATTTCACCTCGGTAGCAGGCGATTATTTTCGATATCGAGTGGCCAAAGGATACTTACCATGTGCAATGTGCATAGGGTCCTCATAGCTATTTTTTGCCTTGATCGAGGAAACTCTATGTTCGATCCATTCCCCCGAAATTAGGTAAAAGATCGCTATTCGTTACTATTTTATATAACATTCACATTTCCATCTGTTGATATCCACGTAAATAGCTTTCTATAAAGTTATTGAAACATTGTATTGGTTATCATCAATTCATTTTAATACAGTAAGTTATTTTTTAAATCCCTGGCTCCATTTCAATTTCTTTTTTTTTTTCTAATTTGTTTTATGTGCAAACTTTAGAATTAAAATATTCGATTAATGTGTCATATTTACTTATATTTTCTGCAGTAATTGAACATTTTCAAATTTAATTTCATTAGAATGCACACATACATTTAAAAGTCTTCTCTAGAAGAGAGAAACCAATTAACAAGTAATTACAATTGCATTACAATCGGGTCAGAGGAAATAAAAAATATCCTAAATGCAACGGAAAACGTGATATAAAACAAGGTAACTGTATGTATTCATTGCTTGTAATCCTGTAGGCTACATTTAACGTGACCAATGGTTTTGTTTTCACTTCCGGCAGGCCTGGCCATAGCTGATCTATTCTCCCTGGTCACTCTGCTCTGGACCAACATCTGTTTGACCCCGGCATTCCGTGCTGCTGATGTACCCTTCGATTCCTGGGAGTTCCAACACCCGACCAGCTGTGTCCTTCATACGACGTTCACGCGACTCTCTGGCTGGATCACGGCACTGGTCACTCTGGAGAGATGCCTGTGTATAACGGCTCCACTAAAGGTGTGTTTTGTGTGCACCAGATTAACCTCCAGTAATAAACACTACAAGTAAATAACACCTATTCACGCCATAAAGTTTAATGGGTATATGGTGTTAACCCAATATGTGTAGACCCACTGGCACTGAGTGATGTGGTCAATAACCCACCCGCAGACTTTACATCCCAGGACATTTCTGGCACCCATTGTTGGGTTCGTGCTCCTGTGCCCAGGTCAATGAAAAACATCCCTTCTTGGAAGGAGATTCGAACATATGTCTACCAGGTGGTAGGCAAGCATGAAAGCCATCTCTCTACTGTGGTCAGGTATAGAGAAATGAACTAAAATTAGAATAGCACTCATCAGCAACATGAAGTGCTTTGCTACTGGCGTGGACGATCATGCTTCTTCACATCACTGGATCTCAAACATGTGTAACAATGTCTCCATGACGTCATACAACAGCTATCAAGAATCCTCTCTGTCTCATCCCCTAACGTTGTAATAACAACGTGACCGATCTGTATCACACCGACCGCCTGTATTTCTCACGAGATCTCCTGGTACCTATTTTAGGCTGGGTCGACCTACCAGACAAGGTTCATGTTTACAACATTCGCAATCTACCCGGATGCAGGATCCAGCCAAGACCCTCACACGGCAGGTGAAGGTTTAGCCGCCTCGCTACCGCGGCTCCCATTCCATTAGGTGGCTTGTGATACTCTAACGTTCATCATCCTACGTGTTATCCTTGGCTGAACCTTATCCCCATATCTTTATCTCCAAGTTTATTTGAATGCTGTCGTTGTTATAACCTAGAAAGCACAAATATACTTCTGAATATAAGTCAACGGCCCTCTTAATTAATGTTCTTAGAATATCTGCAGTTCAAGACCACTGGATAAGAGATCTGAATGATGGGGTGAGATTTATGAGTCCATAAATGAGACTCCATGAATTCAATGTTTGAACGCGTAGTATATCTGAACCCACGGTTCATTGTATTAAACACATGACCAGCTGGTTAGAAAATAGCTCCTGTAATGAATGTAGGCAAATTTATTACTTAATTAGCTACTGGAAATTAACTGTATACTGTGTATGTTTCGAGAACATTCCTATTCTCTTCTTCAGGCACACGCGATGGTTATCTCTTATATCATTTAAGTTTATTTCTTTGTGCGTTTTATGTCAGAAAAAGAGAAGGATTTTCCTTGAAACCCGTTTTCCTTGTCAGCATGTTTCTGTAGCTGGAAACATTTAACACTGGTTTAAAAAGAAAAGTTGAAGGCAAGTAGAATGGATTTATTGCACTGGGATTGTCCCGGACAGCTGTGGCTGTCTCCACAAAGCAGCTAATTGCCTATCAAAAGCCTCACAAACCACGAACCTCGTTGCTCCAGCAACGAAACCCCAGTGGTCTCCGAAAAAAATGGACTCGAGAACCGGATGACAGAATTTGAAAACGAATCCCTGTTTTTCTAAATACCAGCCAGACGGCATAACAATTTTGCCACGAGATTCCCGTTAGCTCTGTTAGCAAACATATGTTTGTATAAACGTTTGTTTTGTAACTTTGTTATTTGATTCTGTTTACATACATGTCTCCAAGATTAAACAGTCTTTGTCTATTTACAGGTGAAAAATATAGTGACATCAAAGCGAGTGTCGGTCGTCGTGGTATTCACTTTTGTAGTTCTCCTCTCTAGCATCACTCCTGTCTACATGGTCTTAAGACTGGACTGGAAATTTTTCCCGGAGAGAAACAAAACACTTATCGGCATTGTTTACACCCAGGATCGGGAGAGAGTTGAGCGGATTTCTTACTTCATCAATAACGTCTTTATCCCGTTTGGATCGTTTATTGTCATCGCTATTTGTACAATCATACTGGTGACAAAGCTGAGAGAGAACGAAAAATGGCGGAAAACTTCAACAGTTTCCATTCAAAGTGATAATATCTCTAACCGGAACCAGAGAGTGGCAAAGATGGTGGTGATGATTTCTACATTATTCGTCATCTGTTTCTTTCCACTCAGTGTGACCTTTATAGCCATGGCCCTGGAACCAGAACTGTCGATGAGCGGTAAGCACAGCGGCTACCTGGTGGTTCTGGTGGGCATCGGCTTCTGCCTGGAGTCGATCAATTCCTCGGTGAACATCTTCTTCTACTACCGCATGAGCAGTAAATACAGAACAACGTTTCGACGACTGTTTCACCTGAAGAATAGCGACTCGTGCAGTAAGAGCTTTAGTACTACAGATCCAAGCTTAGTCTGACAGCTGTGCAGTCGCCAAGTTACCGATTCAATTGAAAGCCAAGGCAGAAGGAATGTTTTTTTTTTTAATGTTGCATTTCCCTTACAGGACGTTGCAGTCAACACCAGCATTTTCAGCTGCTGTTGATGTACTAGGCAAATTTTACGTTCAGTAGTTTGCCATTGCTTTTTGAACGACCGGCTCCCATACCAACACGTTATAACACAACACAACAGGGTCTGCTGCACAAATCGGCCTTGGCTGCTTTTCGAACGCCTAGTAAGCGGCTCACGAACCGCGTTCGCAAGTCTTTGGCCACGGAGAACATACATAGTTTTGGATTGTCTAGCAAGTAACGCACATAGTGTTGAGATGTCTAATAAGTAACACATACAGTATTGAGATATATAATACTATCACACATAATGTTAAGATATCTGACATATCTGACATATCTAACACGTAACACACATAGTTATTTCTAACACGTAACATATATTGTGTAGAGATGTGTAACACATAACACACATCGTGTACACATGTAACACATACCAAATGTAATGTAGTGATATGTAACACATACACATATAATGTAGAGATATATAACAAATAACATACATAGTATAGAGATATGTAACAAATACGACAATAATATAGAGATATGTAACACACACCACACATAATGTAGAGATATGTAACACATCCTCACATAGTGTAGAGATATGTAACACATATCACACATTGTGTAGAGATATGTAACAAATAACATTCGTAGTGTAAATATATGTTACACATACCACACGTGGTGTAGAGATATGTAACAAATAACACATGTGGTGTAAATATAAGTAACACATATCACACATGGTGTAGAGATATGTAACAAATAACACACGTGGTGTAAATATATGTAACACATATCAAATATTGTGTAGATATATGTAACAAATAACACACATAGTCTGTAGATATGTTACACATAACCCACCGATTATAAAGGATGTTATAAACATGCACAGCATTTTGCTTACTCATGTAGCGGGTCCTTTGCAGAGCGTTGCTTCCATTGCAGTCTCCGATAAGAATCTCGATCTGGTGTCAGTTCACATGCCTTTTCATATTCGAAATATCGCAACGCCCTGTGACTACATTCATGGTGTTCGAATTGTGTCGCTTCTTTCAGGGTCCATGGCCTACCAATAATCTTATTTTTAGACCAACTTCCGGTACAATGGCGACAAAATGACGTGTTACTCTTCGGGGGGGGGGGGGGGGGGGGGAAGAGAACGCTATTTAGGTTTTTATTTCTTTGGATTTCGTATGATTTCCTATGGATTTCCTGTGAATAGTGTTTTCCTGTGGGGGACGCTATTTAGTGTTTTCCTTTGGATTTCGTGTGATTTACTATAGATTTCCTGTGAATAGTGTTTTCCTGTGGATTATGTGATGTTATTTTGTGTTCTTTTATTGGAAGTTTTCAAAAGAAGCCACAGAAGGCAGGTGGTGGATGAAATTTTGAGGGCAGCCGACAGATATTTGTTGGTCATGGTCTCGAGTTTCACGACGGCAGGCAGAGGAGCTCTTCTTGAGTCAATGGCTGCTGTCTCCGACCAGTACGGTCACTGCCATAGAGGAAAGCAACGGCAAACTACCTCTTTAAAAGTACCTAGTACATCATGATTCGCTTAAAGACTGATCATCGCAAGACAAGGACAGAGACGTTAAAATTAGCAACATGGAACGTTAGGACGTTAAACGACGACGAAAAATTAGAGAACATAAAACAAGAAATTGAAAGGGAAAAAATTAATATTTTAGGTATGTGCGAAACGAGATGGACAGGAGCAGGCATCAAGATAGATGAAGATTTCAAGATTATTTATTCTGGAGGTGAAGATCGTCATAGGGGAGTGGCAATTATCTTGGACCGGAAAACATCAAAATCAAGACAAGTCAGAATATTATGTAATGAGGCAAAAGGAGTTAAAATAGCCTTCTGGCAATTATCAATGTGAAATGTTGAAGAATTCAATCAATTTGGCTGCAGAATCAACTATTCCAAAATTAAAGAAGGTGGGTCGTAAGAAATGGATGACTGAAGAAATTTTACAACTAATGGAAACAGGAAGACTCAACAAAAACAATCCTGCCACATATGAAAAAATTCACAGACAAGTCAGAATATTATTTACGGAGGCAAAAGAAGCATGGCTTGAGGAAAATTGCTTAGAAATTGAAAACCAACACAACAGTCAAAATACCAAATTAGTGCACAAAAGAATTCAGGAACTTACTAATAGAAGCACAAGTACATTAACAGGGTGTCAAAAAAACTAAAGATGGCAAAATCATAATGGAAAAAGACCAGATTCTACATGTATGGACAGATTATGCTGAAACACCCTTATGATGATAACAGAGACGAACAGTATGATATTAGATTTAATAATGAAGGACCGCCAATTTTGGAGATGGAGGTTCGAAATGTTCTTAAGCATATGAAAGCTGGCAAGGCCCCAGGTGCAGATAACATCACAACAGAAATGATTAAAGCTTTAGAAGAATTTGGACTAGAGCAAGTCACCAGACTGCTGAACACATTATATGATGATGATGATGATGATGATGATGATCATCATCATCATCATCTTACACTTCTGCCGTCAAGCGTCGTGGGGGAGGAATAATTTGCGTTCCAGCGCCCGGTGGACGGCACTGGATAGTGTCATCCCGAACACATTATATGATACTGGAGATATACCTTCTGAATTATGTAACTCTATATTTATTGCAATCCCGAAGAAATCAGGAACCTTGGAATATGATCAACATAGAACAATTAGTATAATGAGTCACATCACAAAGATCTTGTTACGACTTATCATGCAAAGAGTGAGGAAGAAAATATAACCTGAAATAGGGGACGAACAATGTGGGTGTATAGAAGGAAAGGGTACAGTAAATGCTGTGTATATGCTGCGATCAGTTATTGAACGTGCTATAGAAGTAAACAAGGATATACATCTTTGCTTTATTGACTACACAAAGGCATTTGATAGAGTTAGACATGTCAACATGGTGGGTATGCTTGCAGATCTACAAATTGATGGGAAAGACATTAGACGTATAAAAAACATATATTGGAAACAACAAGCTGCCATAAGGATTGATAATGAAGTGGGAGAATATCATCCTATTAAGAGAGGTGTTAGGCAGGGATGTGTAATGTCTCCAGATCTTTTTTCCCTATACAGTGAAAATATTTTCAGAAATGTAGAAGACATAAATGGAATCAGCATTGGAGGACGAAACATCAATAACATTAGATATGCAGATGATACAGTATTAATTGCAGACAATGCGCAGGACCTGCAACAATTAGTAGATGCGGTTGTTGTACACAGTGAGCAACTGGGGTTAGAATTAAATTGTAAAAAGACTCAGGTTATGGTCGTCACTAGGAAGAAAGAAGTGCCACAATGTAATATACAAGTAAATGGAAATATTCTTCAACAAGTGAATCGGTACAATTATCTTGGAACAGTCATAGCATCTGATGGGAGATGCCTTGAAGAGATTAGAACAAGAATCGCCATGGCGAAAGTAGCCTTTAGCAAGATGAAAAACATTCTGACCAATAAAAAGATGTCAATTGAAACGAGAAAAAGAGTGTTAGAGGGGATACATAGAGCCTGTTCTTTTGTATGGATGTGAAACTTGGACAATGAGCAGTCAAGCTGAAAAACATCTGATGGCTGCAGAAATGTGGTTTCTGAGGAAAATGCAAAGAATACCATGGACAGATGTCGTGTGTGTAAAGAATGAATGTCGTAGTAGTTATTTGTTCTTCTTTACCACTTTAGTGTCGTCCCTGGAGTGAGGGGAATCAACACCCACATTTGTTTTAATTCAATATCTCTATCCTGGAGATATCCAGTAGACTCCGTCCACAACACTCCCTCAATCTGAAGACACCTTCTTCTCACTCTTACTCACTCCTGGATCATGCCCCCTCTCATTCTTCCCCAACATAACATACGTGACTACTCTAGCTTCAACAAATAAAAACAAGAAAT
Source organism: Cepaea nemoralis (assembly GCA_014155875.1). Lineage (NCBI taxonomy): Eukaryota > Metazoa > Mollusca > Gastropoda > Stylommatophora > Helicidae > Cepaea > Cepaea nemoralis. The sequence continues at coordinate 8,579 of JACEFZ010024077.1, read as the reverse complement.
TTTTTAAAGCAAAGAGTATATGTAGGAGAAGTGTGTGTGTGTATAAGGTGTAGAATGTGTGACGTATATTCTAAAGTTTATATAGACTCAGATCAGTGTTCAGGAGTATAGTCATTCTCTTCACTGTGCCGAGAACACACCAGCACCATTTAGTCCAGACAAGCAACCTCACCAAGGTGATGCTCCTCCGGTCACGTGAAGTCTTCCTCCGTTGTCTCTTGAACCACTAGAATGCTTGGACATCCATGACAAACACTGCCTATAGAGAGTCTTCAATCTGCACAAAAACACTAGGAATTTCCTCTGTTATTTAAATGATTGTTAATCAGAGAATTCTAAGACTATTGTCACTTCTACTGGGGAAATCTTAATGTATCTAGTGTCACTGGTTTTAAAGATTCCCCATAATAACACCACACTCTGACTGTTCTAGGTATCAGTATAAAGTTGTATGACTGTTCCTGGTATCAGTAGTGTATATCTACAATGTTCTGACTGTTCAGTGATACACTTATCACTTGCTAAAACATAAATCTCATCAGCATGTCCTGCTCAGCAGAAGCCAGGTTCCTGCAAACCAACTTGGGTATAAGCCCAATGTAGCGGCCTCTCAGCAACTTCTGTCTTCAAATTCTGAGCCATCATCTTCTAAAATGTGTTAGCTTCACTGTTGAAAATCATAGCACACATACGTGGACCTGTAAATGGAACCTGTAGAATAGAGAATACTATGGTGAGGGCAACTCAGTCCTGGCCGGAATTAGGTGAGTGTAGGCCAATAGCAGCACTCAGATCTATAACAGAGATCCGATCTCTGTCATACGGCCAAATAACTCAATCATATGATCTGAGACATGGCAACACGAGGAAAGAATAAAGGAACGGGTAGAAACCCAGCAGATGCCCTACTGGAAGATCCTACCATTTCACATTCCTCTCCTCCCTCTCAACCATCCTTAATCTCTCTAATTATTATTCCACTACATTGTCCTCAACTCCCTGAGTAAAATGATATATCACACAAGCTAGTTGAAGCCACACTATAGGATACTAGTGCCGACGCTCCTATGATACTTTCTAGCACCGCACTTATAGAACATTCTATCACTAATCATAATACATTGTATCACCACACCTATAATACATTATATCACCGCACCTATAATACATTATATCACCGCACCTATAATACATTATTCCTAATCATACTCTAAGTTAGATATGATTAATAGCCTACCATATGCCTATTCCAGTTGCTAATCGAAACTAGGCGATCACAGACTGGATCTATGTCCGCCGATAACTATCAACAATTTGACTCCCCTAGTTTCTTTCATGGAACACAACTCGGAATAATGCACCGATCTTAACACTTCAGAATTTTTGGCCGACTCACTCCACTTGTTTACCGCAACTGGGTTTTATATCAGTGCTTGAGTGACGTCACCAAAAAGTCTAGACGCCAATCAGTCCAGAGTCTGGTTTTCTCCTCCTATTCTAGACTAACTGGAGTCAATCTGCGGTCAAATTTGCTTTCATTTGGGGAAATTCTTTGTCCCGTACATCAATAGTTCAACCTGAGAATTCCCCACATCACAGAATCCATCCCGCGTCTTGTCCAGACTTTCCGTCTAGCACTTCAAATGCCGTCTTCCGCCTTGCAGACAAATGACGCCGTTGTTCGTCTCGAGCAACAATTTTGTTAACAAAATGCCGACCGGTGTAGACATTGTAACGCGACGTATTTGTTCCCCGAACAATCCACATCATACAGAAATGCCGACCAGGTGTAGACATTTTGACGCCATGTATTTTGTTTCCCAGTTAGAAATGCCGATTGTGTAGACAGTTTTAACGACGTATTTTTCTCAGTCTGTACAACATCAAAGGATTACTTGTTCTTGCAGACTAATGTCGGGTCTAGTTGTCATCGATCGCAACTCCAAGTTTATTTCGCGACAACAGACAGAAAAACCAATGACCAAGTACTACAGGAGACAAATGAACATCGTAAACTGATTAGAGAAATTAGACGTAGACAGTCAAAATGTTTTGGACATGTTATGAGAATAAATGGATTGGAGAACTTGGTGACAACTGGCAAGATCGAAGGGAACAGACCAAGAGGAAGACCGAGAGGAAAACACCTGGATGGCTTGGCCACATGGCATGGTCGAGACAGGAACACTGAGCTGATCCACGACACTGGTGATCGAGTGAAATGGCGAGTCATGACCGCCCACGCTTTCCGGCATGGCACATGATTGATTGATGGCGTTGAAACTAGCCAAAGTAATTTATGTAGCTGCCCACATATGATGCAGTTTATAATGCAATTTATACCCACTTTGAGATCTTGTAGAACGGCAGTGCTTGTCATCTTCTTGATCCACGTTAGTCTGGGAATCTTTCTGCAACATTTAAGTTCAGCAGTTTTCAGTTCCTTCTTTAGTGATTTTGGAAATGTTCCATGACTCGCATGCCTATGTTGTCACGAGATAGATGCACGTTCTCAAATATTTTATTTTAATTTGTTTCTTGTTGTTGTGCCACAAGTTCTTCATTCTCTTTACTCCCTGCATTGCTATGGCCAGTCTCCTTCTAGTTTGATAATTATAGAGGCAAAGTATTCAAACTGTGTGGCATTTTAAATTTATTCATTGTTAATCGTAATTATTGTTTCATTATTTTGTTTTAAAGTAGAGAAATAAAGATTTTGATATTTGTATTGTCTGTTGACAGGCAAGATTAACTATTCCGGTCCTTTAGCACTGTATGAGAGAAGGGTCATCCATCTGCACATCTAAGTTCTTGAATTGAATTACCATCAACTGTAAATGGATCAAAATTGCCACAGATTTCATTATTTTGGGTGTGAGTTTCTCATTACCCTCCCTGCATAGATGTAGAACACATTCATTTTTCAGACCTGTCTTACTCCCCTTTGCACCTCAAATCAGTTTGGTGTTTCACGAGCTTCTCTAACGCGATGGAAATACATTGTCTGATGTTTGTCACAGCCGAAGGCCTTATGATAGTGTATGGGATCATTATGAAGTATTACATAATTTAAGTAATCCGTCAATCAACATGACTTGGTACACTCACTTGAATAGCTTGTACAGGTCGTGGCTCCGGCTGAAGTGATAGTATATAAGAAATTGTTTGGACGGTAGGACCATATATGAATACACATGTGTTGATTCAATATACTTCTTAATCAATGAGTAAGGTTCCGTTTCCACTATAAAGGCTGGCTACATTGGATTCCCAACATATCTGTCTCGTACATTAGTTGTACACTCTGACAAACTACCATTCGTCCATCACTTGATGGTATATACAATCTTGTATCGATATCGACGTTTTTTTCTTTAGCCTTTAATGTTTCCTTCCAGTGTTGTTTTAGTACGAGTGCTATATCGTTTAACTGTTGCTGAAATGTCCCTCTTGTCTCTTTTTAAATTAAAAAAAAATAAACTCTCTTTTAATTCACAGTCGCCTTTCAACAAACACAGTCTTACTGTTGTTGGGGCAGCATATGTTTATGTCTTTGAATGTGGATGTCTCGACTTAAGAAAGTTATATATTGAAATTGTGAATAAGACTTGTTTTGCTGCTTGAAAGATTTGAATATGCACGTGTTCAAATCTGTACAATATTTGTAAAAATATGCAACATTTAATCGAAAGCAGTCACAATACTTTACAATATAAAAACACTGTGTCATTTCTGATGTTTTGGAAATATAATTCAATGTAAGGTATATATATATATATATATATATATATATATATATATATATATATATATATATATATATATATAATGAGTATTATTGTGATAGAAAATAATGCAAAAATAAATCTAAATAACCTAAATATTACTAGAGCTGGGATGTGTTTATTGGTATCAGGTCTTAATCAGATATGACTGAGCTACTGTATAACAGTAGTTGGTACTACATGTTTTCTGTTAGCGCCGAATGTTGGGTGAATCCGAACCCCAAATTGTGCCAACGGCTACGAGCGGAGGAGCACAACTGGGAGAGTTCAAGCCTTATCCTAGTGCTAGGAAATGCAGCCTGAATACTAACTATCATGGCAGGGCAGACCAGACCCTAACCTTGGTCGGCAACTGGTCTAAGATCGTAGCTCCAACACTTGGGCAGTAAGAGCATTGCTTTGCTGAGCCACAGCTTCTGCAGCTTGCCTCGTTCCAGAAGCTTTGGTGTTACCTTTCCTCTAGAGTAAACTAGGCAGACTTACAGAGGGATCATGCTCCATGGATAACACATGCTCCCTACAATTCAGCCCAGGCTTTGTGTTTTGGAGAGGTATAACTCTATCCCTGGTCACCGCTTTGGGTTGTAGGTTGTCAGGATCTTCTATTCGGCTCGTTGGCTAACACATGTGAGACAGTACAGTATAACGTGATTCGACGTAAGACACAGCAACACAAGTTCTATGGATTTATTGCCACATTAAATACATAACGATAATTACAGCAATGTACAACATATAACTCACAACCACATTACAGCTCATAGGTCTGGCGCTCAAGATATCAGTCGTTCAGCTCACAACCACGGAGATTCACACAAACGCCTTGCTCTCGTCACACACGTCCGTTCAGAGTCCTGTCCCAGCTTCGTCTGAGCTATCACGCACACGGCCCACTGCCTCTGGTGGGGTCACGTGGCTTTGCGTGCGTCTGTCGTCAGCCTGACCGCCTGACCGCTAGTCGCGTGTCAGGTACCAATCTCGCCAGCCGACAACTCTTGTCCGCCGGGTGCCGTAACGATGTTGCTGCGTAGCTAGGCTCTGACATAGGTATTATGCCATTTGGAAGCACAAAATAACAAACAATCGTCTGTCAGGACGTCAGGTGCTAATACATGTATTTATCATATGTCATGGCAAAATTGGCCGGTCTCCGTGGCTAACGGCTTACGGACGCGATTCGTAAGCCCGCTTACCCGCGTTAGAAACACAGCTGCGACCGATTTGGAAGCAGACCGCGCTGCGCTGGGTTTTAACGAGTTGGTATGGGAGCCGGTCGTTCAGAAAGCAGTGGCAAACTACTGAACGTAAAACTTGTCCAAGATATCAACAACAGCAGAAAAATGCTGGTGTTGATAGCGATGTCCTGTAAAGAGGATATGAAAAAAAAAAATGGCAAAGTTCGGTTAAATTATGTACAAGTAACAGCTGCTTTGCCTTTGCCCGCATCCATTTCCGGCCACTGTATGTTGTCTTCTTATGTTGTTAATTCTATGTGTGATTTTATATAAACACGAGAGCATTGGTCAGTTTTACAAATCAGTATCTGTGCAAATTCAAAAGCATGACCTCAGAACCGGCAGGCAAGTGCGCTGGCGGCAGTGCCACTGCGGATACCCTCTTGTTTAGTGACCATTGAATGCACGTACTTCTCTTCATTTGATAACATGCTGGTTTGTTCTTGGCATGTTCTTTTCTGTATCTCATCGATACATCTTCCATCTGATGCTGTCCGTGTAAGTAGGTACTTTAATTTCTGTACTTGATCCAGACTACTACAACTAACGTTAATTGTACATTTAGGCATGATACTTTTCTTTAATAATATCAGTACTTCTGTCCTCCTATTATTCAAAGTGAGGCCCGTAGTTTTCACTTTCTGCAACCACTGTATATATAATTTTCGATAGCCCCTTCTGATTTGTTGCTAGTCGAGATGGTGTCATCAGAATAAGTTATTTATATTGTGACCACCAACCGCAACCCATGGCATGTTGGCTATTGATCTCAATAAGTGTGGGAGTTTGTTCATACTAGTTTAAGTGATTATGTGAAGGCATCATGTATGTGTCTAGATGTGAGGAAGTGTGTGTGGGGGACGTATGTATGCGGGGGTTATGTGTGTAGGGGATGTATGTGTTGAGGGAGTGTGTGTAGGGGGATGTGTGTGGGGGTTGGGGGATGCGTGGGTGGGGGATGTGTGGGTGGGTGAAGGGACGTGTGGTGGGTGAGGGATGTGTGTGGGTGAGGGATGTGTATGTTTGAGTGGGGGTGTTTGGGTGGATGGTAGGAAGTGTGTGGGTGTTGGTGGGTGAGGGTTGTGTGGGTTGGTGGGTGGGGAATATGTATGTGGGTGGGGAATGTGTATGTGGGTGGGTGGGTGCGGGGTGTGTTGATTGGTGGGGTGTGTGGGGGTGGGGGTGCGTGGTTGGGGGATGAGTGTTTGGCTGGGTTGTTGGAGATGTGTGGATATTGGTGGGTGGGTGGGTGTGTGTGGGCTGATGGATGGGTGTGTTTGTGAGGAGATGTGTGTGTGGGAGATGTGTGCTAATAAGGAAGGGTGGGTTGGTGGGTGTTTAGGTGGTGGTTGAGTGGGTGAGGTGTGTGGGTGGGTGTGTGGATAATGTGTTTGGGTGGGTGGGGGATTGCAAGGCTGTGTGAGGTGTGTTTGCGTGGGTGGGGTGGGTGGGTGGGTGTGTGTGAGTGTGGGATGTGTGTGGGTTGATGAAGAGTATATGGATGGGTGGTGGATATGTGTGGGTGGGTGAGAGTTGTGTGTGCGTGGATGGGGATGTGTGCGTTGGTGAGGGATGTGTCTCATATCATTGCAATATGTAATATTGTTTATGTTTACAACATTAATTTGACAATCTATTTTCCTATGTATATGTATCATGCACTATTGATGAATGAAAGATGAGTGATTGGAAGGGCCGAATGTAAGACGGGCCTGCGTGCCCAATTTGTAACCCTTTTAAAATAAAGATGAATTGAATTGAATTGAATAAAATGTTCCTTGCTTCCTTTAAAAACAAAAATTCCAATTCGGCCTCGTTCAACCTGCTTCTTTCAGCTGTGGTTATTGTTGAAGTCCGTGGTTTTTGTGGGTTTATTCACCCTGATTCTTGTCTTGTGCGCTCTTACGAGTTGGTCCTGGCCCGGACTGGTTATATCGGCTTCTGTGTCTGTGACCGGGGGTGGGGGGAGGTATGGTTGGTCGGCGGCTGTCTTTTTACGCCCGTCTCCTCTGGTGGTTTCTTTTGTTAGTGAAGGCTCCTGGCTCGCTTGGCTTGACTGGTTGCAGTCCTTATAAGGACTTTTTATTTGGCATTTTTGCCTCCTGTTTTGTGTAATGCCTGTAGAAGCTTTTCGATGTTATTTACCACCTTGCGTTTTTTTTTTTCACTTTCGCGTCTGAGTTCTTGCTGTCTTTCGATTGCATCCTTTGTGGTTAGCCATAGGACGATCTCTCCGTCATCTATATATTATTCGAAGTCGGCATCAGTCATAGTGTATCTCAGGGTATTCTATCGGTTTCCCCCTGTTTTTCAACTTGACTGTTCATTGTCCACATTTCACATCCACAAAAAAGTATAGGTTCTACGTAGCACCTCAACACCATTTTTCTAGTTGTAAATGACATCTTTTTAATTGGTCAATATATTTTCCATCTTTCAAAAGTCTACCTTCGCCATGGCGATTAATGTTCTAATCTCTTCATGGCGTCTCAATCAGATGTCATGAATGTTCCAAGATAATTGTTCCGATTCAGTTGTAAAGTATATTTCCATTTACTTGTATATTACAATGTGGAAATGTGGTTTCTGAGGAAAATGCAAATAATATCATGGAAAGACAGAAAAGCCAATGAAAAAGTCCTTCAAGAAACAAATGAAGATCGTAAACTGATTAGAGTCATTTGACGTAGACAGTCAAAATTTTTTTGGCATGTTATGAAAAGAAATGACTTGGAGAACTTAGTGACAACTGGCAAGATCGAAGGGAAGAGACCAAGGGGAAGACCGTGAAGTAAATACCTGGGTGGCTTGGCTACATTGCATGGTTGAGACAGGAACACGGAGCTGATCCACGACTCTATGATCGAGTGAAATAGCAGAACATGACCGCCCACGCTTATCGGCATGACACATGTTGGATGGATACAATGTGGTATGTCCTTCTCGCTAGTGACGAACGTAATCTGCGTCTTCTTACAATTTAATTCTAACCCTAGTTGTTCAATCTGTGCAACAAACGCATGTTTAATGTTGCATATCCCTTACAGGATGTTGCAGTCAACACCAGCATTTTCATCTGCTGTTGATGTACTAGGCAAGTTTTACGTTCAGCAGTTTGCCATTACTTTCTGAACGACCGGCTCACATACCCCCGTAAGTTACCAGCGCGGCGCGAACCGCTGCTGATTCTCGCAGCTGCTGTTTTCCCCCTTGGGTGTACGGAGGAATGAACAGGCTGATAGGCTGGTAGGGAATGCACCTCTTGGTGATATCTTGCTTATGGACAAGGGGGATGTGGTTGTGCGCTTGTGGGACCAGGTGGAGAAGGCGGGGGAACAGATTGAGAACCTGTATGTGGAAAGAATGAGATTGCGGGGGATCGGCAGGGGTTCTGGAAGAATCTCAAAACTGAGAGGGAAGACCAGGAGAACTTTTAATCAGATAGCGGTGGGAACGATTATTAGTATGACTCTTCGCTGGCTGTTGAACAAGGGGACTGAGTACGTATGGGAATGTCCTGAGTGCAGTGATGTCGGTTCATAACTCAACTCAACTCCCC
>JACEFZ010024076.1:0-63303 GCA_014155875.1 Cepaea nemoralis | reverse complement strand
TGGTCTGTGAAAATCAGGGCTAGCACCATATGTCCAATGTGTCTTAAGGCGTGTTACTTTTTCTGGCAAATTTTGCTTTCACCTATTTTTACTGGATCCCATGAGATAAGCACAGAAATGAAACACTATAACCTACCACGCAAGTCGTAAGAGGTGACTAAGAAGAGTTGGCTTGAGTGTGACTACCTGACCCCGTAGGAAACTTCCGCTACAACATTCAGCCAGTCATGAACGAGTCTACAAAGGAATTGATGAAGTTATTTGAAGACCCATGTTCCACTGGGAGATGGAACGCAGTAGGAGGAGACATTTGTTTTGTGTGAAATATGAAGGCCCCCCTCCGTGGCCAAAGACTTGCGAATGCGATTTGTGAGCCTCTTACCACGCGTTCGAAAAACACACCGGCGACCGATTTGGCAGCAGACCGTGTCGCGCTGGGGTTTTAACCTGTTGGTATGGGAGCCTGTCGTTCAGAAAGAAATGGCAAACTACTGAACCTAAAACCTGCCAAGACATCAACAACAGCAGTAAAATGCTGGTGTTGACAGCGATGTCCTGTAAATAGGATATGCCCCTCCCCCACACCAAAAAAAAAATATATGAAGACTGCCATAGAAGTTAGACGTATTCCCCCATACAGCAAAGATGTTGGGGACACACTTTCATCCTCAGTGCCATTGCTTGTTTTGATTCAATGCATCGAAACGTCCATATAGTAAAAAAGCAAAGCCGAAGTTAACAACAGCAACAAAAGCAGCAGGTCATTCTGCCACGACCAGCTTGCTCTACAATGATTAAACCACTGCTGGAAAGAGGGACAACCACCAGATCGAAAGAACACATTATTGAAAAGAAAGCAGCCATTTACTTCAGAATTACCAGTGATATGACATTCTGAACCAATCTTTATAGGGATTTCTGTCAACCGTATTGATTGCTGAACCACATAATTGATTTCACTTTCCACAAATCACGTAGGCCACGGATCAGAATGATTATTTAAAGACTGCCGCCTGATACCAAGAGAGATGACATTGAGTCAATACTCATGATTGATTGGTACGCTGGATCGATATAAGCACTGGATAGAAAAGGCAGGTAATCTGTAGGTGAAGCCAGTTATAAAGTCAGGACCGAAGTTAAACCTAAACCAAATCTCCGTGTAAGCAATAGTACCAGCTGGCTTACTGATTATGTGCAAGGGAGATAAGAACACAGTGTTAAAAGAAGTCAAACATCATCTGGACTAACACTTCTTCCTTCCTTCCTTCCGTTCGTCCGTCCGTCCGTCCGCCCTTCCTTTCTTCATTCCTTCCTTCCGCCCGATCGCCCTTCCTTCCTTCCTTCCTTCCGCCCACCCGTCTGTCTGTCTGTCTGTCTGTCTGTCTGTCTGTCTCCTTCCTACTCCCTCCTTCTCCCCTTCTCATTCTTCTTCTTCACCTCCTCTCCTCCTCCTTTCCTTCTGGTGGTGCTACTGCATCTGTTGCCCTCCTTGTTATGTTGTTTTACATTGTTTGTCATGTACAGTCTTCCAAGGAAGACGCCCAGCACATACTCAGCAACTGCAGCAGTTCCAATGATTGTACCTGAGATAAGTACGTTCTGGTGACGTTAAACCACTTTAATTTATGCACTCTTTGACAATAGGTTCAGTTTCTACACCGGTTTAAACTTGAAAATAAAACATAATGTCGGCGGATAAAATTGGTGGGGAAAAAAGCAAGAGGAACGCACAGAAACACATACCTAGATAGCTGGGCCACATGACATCACTGAGGCAAAGACAAAGATCGGATCCAGGGTGACTGTGTGAGATGGCGAACCAAGGCCGTCCATGCCTGTCAACATGGTGCATCGTGATGATGATTCCTCAGGTCAGGTGACCGCGATGATTAAAGGTTGCAAGTCAACAAATATGGCAACTCTTCAACTGACAAGAGATGGGTTCATGTTTCCTTTGGAGTTTGCCTTTTTTGTTTTTGCGCTCGCTCGCTTTGAAATCAAGTATAGTCCTTTCACGGGCTACTACGCCTCTTGCACTGGACTGATTTTTGCGTGCGAATCAGCTTTCCCTATTACCAGTGTCCCTCGCCACTAGGCGAATCCACTCCGTCTTCAGAGGCACTTGCAATTATACCCCCAGGTCAAAGACGAGAAGTCAACATTTTAGTCCAACTGACCTGTGTAGGGGTTGAACCCGCTACCTCAGCATCAACACGCCGGATGTTTAAGAACGAGCGCTGTTATCCATTTGGCCATGCTGACCTCCTCCTTAGAAGTTGGTTATTGTTATGTAACTTAGTGTTTGCAGATACTCCAATTGCTGGTTGTCGCGGAATTCTTGGAGTTGTCGATCGACGAAAGACTGTCACGCCATTCGTCTACAGGCAGCCGACTTTCTTTGATATTGGGGACAGACTGTCCTGATGAGAGTCGGCAAGATCTTTTGTTGTGGGGAAAAGATTTCTCCAGATCACAAGCCGGCAAGACTTTTTGGAGTACCGGGAACAATTCCCCAGATCAAAGCGGGACAGCCGGCCGGTTGTTTACATCGAGTCGGAAAAGGAGAAAAAAAAATAGTTTCTCGACGCCTAGTGTCTAGTCAGATTTGTGACGTCATTCAGACACAGTTTTAAAACAGACTGGACAAACACCTTTGGCGGGAGTCGACCAAATGTTGTGAGGCAACAAGGACGTGTTTGATGTTCCTGTTCTGATTATGGAAAGAGACCACGGTGTCTTATGTTGATTTACATCGACGGACATTTGTCCATTGTGTGATTTAGTGGTCTCCATTTCCGGTAACAATGGCGACAAAATGAAGCGTTACTTTTCGGAGGGACGCTATTTAGTGTTATCCTTTGGATTTCGTGTGATTTCCTATGGATTCCCTGTGAATAGTGTTTTCCTGTGGATTATGTGATGTTATTTTGTGTTCCTTTTATTGGAAGTTTTCAAAAGAAGCCACGGAAGGCAGGTGGTGGATGCAATTTTGAGGGCAGCTGACAGATATTGTGGGTCATGGCCTCGAGCTTCACGACGGCAGGCAGAGGAACTCGTCTTGAGTCAATGGCTGCGGTCTCCGACCAGTAAGGTCACTGCCATAGAGGAAAGCAACGGCAAACTACCTCTTTAAAAGTGCCTAGTATATCATGATTCGCTTAAAGACTGATCATCGCAAGACAAGGACAGAGACGTTAAAATTAGCAACTTGGAACGTTAGGACGTTAAACAACGACGGAACATTAGAGAACATAAAACAAGAAATTGAAAGGGAAAAAATTAATATTTTAGGTATGTGCGAAACGAGATGGACAGGAGCAGGCATCAAGATAGAGGAAGATTTCAAGATTATTTATTCTGGAGGTGAAGATCGTCATAGAGGAGTGGCAATTATTTTGGACCGGAAAACAGCAAAATCTGTTCAAGGATATTGGACCGTGTCGGACAGAGTTCTACTAGTTAAATTAAGTGGCAGACCTTTTAGCATAAATATTATTCAAGTATATGCCCCAACAGGAGAATCCAGTGAAGATAGTGTAGAAGAATTTTATAATGACATAGAGTCTGCCTTAAAGAAATGTAAAAATTCAGAAATAAACATCATAATAGGAGACTTCAATGCAAAAGTAGGAAATCAAGGGGATAGATACACAGTAGGAAACTATGGTTTAGGAGAGAGAAATGAAAGAGGATACAGACTCGTAGAGTGGGCAAAAGAACAGCAAATTATTGTAGGAAACACCTGGTTCAAGCAACACCCTAGAAGATTATGGACATGGAGGAGTCCTGATAGCAGGATTAGAAACCAGATTGACTACATTCTGATTAGCAGAAGATTTAGAAACGCATTAACACTAGCAAAAACAGTTCCCAGTGCTGATTGTTATAGTGACCACAGATTACTCACAGGAACATTGAGGATAAAGTTGAAGAAAGTCAAGTATATAACAGGAAACACTAAATATGATTTGTGTACATTGAGTAATGACAAGGAAATACAAAACAAATTCAACATAGAAGTACAGAACAGATTTGAAATTTTGTCTGATCTAGAGATCCTATTCCAGGATGTGGATGATCAATGGGAAACGTTGAAGAATTCAATCAATGTGGCTGCAGAAACAACTATTCCAAAATTAAAGAAGGTGGGTCGTAAGAAATGGATGACTGAAGAAATTTTACACCTCATGGAAACAAGAAGACTCAACAAAAATAATTCTGTCAAATATGAAGAAATTCACAGACAAGTCAGAATATTATGTAAGGAGGCAAAAGAAGCATGGCTTGAGGAAAAGTGCTTAGAAATTGAAAACCAACACAACAGTCAAAATACCAAATTAGTGCACAAAAGAATTCAGGAACTTACTAATAAAAGAACAAGTACATCAACAGGGTGTCTAAAAACTGAAGATGGCAAAATCATAATAGAAAAAGACCAGATTCTACATGTATGGACAGATTATGTGAAACACCTTTATGATGATAACAGAGACGAACAGTATGATATTAGATTTAATAATGAAGGACCGCCAATTTTGGAGATGGAGGTTCGAAATGTTCTTAAGCATATGAAAGCTGGCAAGGCCCCCGGTGCAGATAACATCACAACAGAAATGATTAAAGCTTTAGAAGAATTTGGACTAGAGCAAGTCACCAGACTGATGAACACATTATATGATACTGGAGATATACCTCCTGAATTATGTAACTCTGTATTTATTGCAATCCCAAAGAAATCAGGAACCTTGGAATGTGATCAACATAGAACAATTAGTATAATGAGTCACATCACAAAGATTTTGCTAAGAATTATCATGCAAAGAGTGAGGAAGAAGATACAACCTGAAATAGGGGAAGAACAATGTGGGTTTGTAGAAGGAAAGGGTACAGTAAATGCTGTGTATATGCTGCGAACAGTTATTGAACGTGCTATAGAAGTAAACAAGGATATACATCTTTGCTTTATTGACTATACAAAGGCTTTTGATAGAGTTAGACATGTCAACATGGTGGATATGCTTGCAGATCTACAAATTGATGGGAAAGACATTAGACTTATAAAAAACATATATTGGAAACAACAAGCTGCAATAAGGATTGATAATGAAGTGGGACAGTATCAGCCAATTAAGAGAGGTGTTAGGCAGGGATGTGTGATGTCTCCAGATCTTTTTTCCCTATACAGTGAAAATATTTTCAGAAATGTAGAGGATATACATGGAATTAGCATTGGAAGACGAAACATCAATAACATTAGATATGCAGATGATACAGTATTAATTGCAGACAATGCGCAGGACCTGCAACAATTAGTAGATGCGGTTGTTGTACACAGTGAGCAACTGGGGTTAGAATTAAATTGTAAAAAGACTCAGGTTATGGTCGTCACTAGGAAGGAAGAAGTGCCACAATGTAATATACAAGTAAATGGAAATATTCTTCAACAAGTGAATCGGTACAATTATCTTGGAACAGTCATAACATCTGATGGGAGATGCCTTGAAGAGATTAGAACAAGAATCGCCATGGCGAAAGTAGCCTTTAGCAAGATGAAAAACATTCTGACCAATAAAAAGATGTCAATTGAAACGAGAAAAAGAGTGTTGAGGGGATACATAGAGCCTGTTCTTTTGTATGGATGTGAAACTTGGACAATGAGCAGTCAAGCTGAAAAGCATCTGATGGCTGCAGAAATGTGGTTTCTGAGGAAAATGCAAAGAATACCATGGACAGACAGAAAAACCAATGACCAAGTACTACAGGAGACAAATGAACATCGTAAACTGATTAGAGAAATTAGACGTAGACAGTCAAAATTTTTTGGACATGTTATGAGAAGAAATGGATTGGAGAACTTAGTGACAACTGACAAGATCAAAGGGAACAGACCAAGAGGAAGACCGAGAGGAAAATACCTGGATGGCTTGGCCACATGGCATGGACGAAACAGGAAAACTGAGCTGATCCACGACACTGGTGATCGAGTGAAATGGCGAGTCATGACAGCCCACGCTTTCCGGCATGGCACATGATTGATTGATTGATTTCAGACGGGAATAAATATATGGTTTTTAATTAAATAGACCCAAATTGGATGATTCTTAGGAGACGAGCGTAGTAATGTGCGTTGTGATAACTTATTATAGGAGCGTCGGCCGCAGTAGGCTATCACGTTGCTTAAACTAGCTAGTGTGAGATATCAATTAACTCAGTGAGTTAAGAACAAGGTAGAGGGATGATATTCGTGGGGATAAAGGAAATGTCAAATGGTAGGATCTTCCAGTAGCGTATCTACTGAGTTTCTGCGCTTTTCCTTTAGCTTTCCTTGTCTTACCATGACTCCCCTCCCTCTAAAACCTTCCCAAATGTATTTTGAAGGGTGATGATCCTAAAGCTGCTAAGCTTTGAATGAATGAAGAGAATTTTGAGAACTTTGCAGAATGAAGCTATGCGCATTATTCTTGGATGTACAAGAGATACAGCATGCTGGGCGATGCGCTACCTTCTTGATTTTCTAACCATTGAAGAGAGAATACAAGTTTGCAGAGCACGCGCCTACCTCAGAGTTAACGCAAACACACAATATCCACTGTATAGTGAAATTATGAAGGTGAAGTGCAGCAGGTTAAACATTGGACGGTCGTGGATGGGTCAAGCCGAAGACATTCTTCAACAGGTGTGTTCACTTGAGGACTTAGAACCTGGCGAGGAGTGGTCACATGCCAACAGATTTCTGCACATCCTTTTCAGATTGCATCCAACTAGATAGAAAATGCAGACAAGAAAATCCGGCTGCTGTGGAGGCTGAAGTACAAGCGTTGATTTTCGAGAATTCGCTAGACGGTGATGCTGTCATCTACAGAAATGGGTCGGTCGTCCGACATGTGAGAAGCTCATGGGCCGGAGGGAGAATTGTGAAGGAGGACTCTGGTGCTTTCACTGAAACCACAAGTAGCCTGACTATAGAAGTCATGGCAGTAAGTAAAGCAATAACATGGCTCGAGACACAGACATTCACTAGGGCATGTTTCCTTAGCGACTCAATGAACATGACCAAGAGGATAGAGGAGGGGTCGAACCGAAGAGAATGGTTGCTGCCTCTGGAGCGGTCTCGGCTGGCAAAGATTAGTTTCATCTTCGTGCCAGGGCATGCGGGAGTACAAGGAAATGAGCGGGCTGACAAGCTAGCAGGTGAGGCTATATATATATATATATATATATATATATATATATATATATATATATATATATATATATATATATATATATATATATATATATATATATTATATATATATATGCTCTACGAGAAGTAAGACTTTTGCGTGAACCAAGTGATGACTGTGAATCTACAATTATGGCCAGAATGCGAGAACAGCAAATTAAAAGAAGGGTGGCCAAACAAGAACACTACGCAGGAAACCAAAGAAGATTGATAAACCAACACAGAACTGGCGTCGTTAGCCGCTACACGCTGTGGGATTTGCTAAAGAGGGGATCCGAGCACTTATGGACTGAATGGTTCGATGTGCAATGAGGATGATCTGTCGACTGACTAACTAACTAACTAACTAACTAAACCAACCAACCAACCAACCAACCAACTAACTAACTAACTAACTAACTAACTAACTAACAAACTAACTAACTAACTAGCTAACTAACTAAGCTTTGAATGATCCCTGAATGGTTTCAGGAGAGGGATGAGATAGCTGTGTACCCAATCCTGCGGTACTGATGTTGTCCTAATGCTCTGGTTAAAGCAATCGGTCATCTCCTTCAGGTCTACATCGCTCAAAGCCTTCAAGTGGTCATACCTGACCCCATCAGGCACTGGCGCCGTGTCTTTTGACTTTTTCAAAATATGTTTAACATCTTCAACCCGTATACTTTCTTCATAATGCATATTCTTTATGATGCCAGATAACTCCTCTCCAACTGCATCCCTGGTGTCCACATCATCATGATTGGTCTGCTCTAAAAATCTCTGGAGAAATGCCTCCCCTTTCTCTTTGTCGGTTGTCACGCGCACACCATCATCTCTATAAATTGTTCCCACCGTCATAGGCCACTCTTTTCTTTGTATTTGTCTATTCAGTTTCCAGAATTTTCGCAGTGTTTTATCACCTCCAATCTCCTTCATGAAACATTCTCATTGTGCCTTTTTGGCCTCTGCAGCACAGCGCTTGAAAACATTCACCTTGTATTTCGTGACATTTTCCGCTGTGTCCACTTCCTCTCGTGAGCTTCGATGTGTCTGTCGCACTTTCTTTAGCTGCTTCACTGCAGCTCTCTTTGCTTTCCAAGGGTGGTCTACTTCTGGGGTCCACCGTAGGGGATGCAAAAAGGGGTTTTAACAGTCCAGTTACATGCCCCCTGTCTGAGGCGTCCAAGAAGGCTGTGGGTCCACTCATACCGGAAGGTCTTGCGCGCTCTCTCAGCCTTTACATTCCTGGGGTCCACCGTAGGGGATGCAAAAAGGGGTTTTAACAGTCCAGTTACATGCCCCCTGTCTGAGGCGTCCAAGAAGGCTGTGGGTCCACTCATACCGGAAGGTCTTGCGCGCTCTCTCAGCCTTTACATTCCTGGATTTAGAGATCAGGGCTGCGCAGGGCATGTGATCACTGCCATGGTCATTAAAAACAGTCCACTTTACATCAAATACTGATGACTGGGAGACTGTCAGGATCTCCCCACCAGATCTGCCGTGTCTTCATCATCGACGCCTGGCAATTATGGCCAGGTACGCATGTGAGCGGCACTAACTATGCAGTGACGAGAGCGGTCAGGTGTGGCTCACGTGGCACACGGAGTCCACGCAGGGAGGCAACCCGACCAACGAGGACTCACTAGGGTGACAAGGCAGACGGCCTCGGACTGTGGTACAGGACAGACGTGGATGGAATGTGTGCTCGTATAGCTTGTGTGAGTTAACGCTATTAGAGAGAACGCCTGATTGAGTATAGAAGACTGTGCAACTGGGACTTAGTGTTGTAAGTTGTGTATTGATACATTGCATGCATATATTTATTGTATAATGGCATCACCATTGTGGTTGCACGATGCCTGTAGTGTTTGCGGCAAGTGAGAAGTGCGAATAAAGTGTTGATAATTGTATTCGCCGTGTGTCACGTATAATCATTCTGTGACAGTGTTTGTATCACATCTGTTAGTTATTTACGAGCCTGTGTGATTGCGAATGCAAGATCCTGACAGAGACAAGTGCCAAGTCAATAGCTGTGTCTGCATCGCCAGGCCTCATTGCCATTCTAGTCAGCCTACCATCATTTATGCAGACCACATCGGGGTCCACCATGGCATCCGCAAGGGCAATTCCCTGTCGGTTTTCTCCACTAATGTCCCAATCTCTGTTCCTCGCATTGAAGTCTCCAATTTAGAAGATATGAGAGGAATCGACATTGGGGGAACGTAACATCAAAAACAATATGTTGATGATACAGTATTGATTGCAGACAACGAACAGGATCTGCAACATTTACGAGGGTAAGTTAATAAGTAAGTCACAAATGGCTGTAGAAAAATAACTAAAGATGATAACAGCTTGAAACCAGTTTATTTTTAGATACATTGTCCCTTTATGTCTCAACATAATTTTCACCAACGTCGATGCACTTATCCCATCGTGTTATCATTCCTCCCAAATCGGCTGTATAGAAATGCGTGCTCTGTTTTCTAAACCACGTTTTCACTTCACATTCAACTTCGGCGTCATTCGCGAAATATCTCCCGCCAAGGTGGGTTTCCTGTTTATGCTGACAAATGTTTGTCCCGTAAAGCGGTGCAAAGCTGGGTAGAAAAAGTTACGAGGGCGAGTCAATAAGTAAGTCACACAGTTCTGGGGAATGACAGGTAAATGAAAACAAAGCACGCAGTTCAATGCAGCCGGTTTGGGAGGACTGATAAAACGATGGGATAAGTGCATCAATGTTGGTGGAAATTATGTTGAGAAATAAAGGGACAATGTATGCATAAAAATAAACTGGTTTTAAGTTGTAATCATCTTTAGTTATTTTTCTACAGCCATTTATGATTTACGTATTAACTTACCCTCGTAGTAAATGCTGTTTTATCACAAAATGAACAACTAGGGTTAGAATTAAATTGTAAGAAGACACAGATTATTGTCATTGCTAGGAAGAAAGAAATACCACAATGTAATATAGGTAATTGGGAATATTCTTAAACAAGTGAATCGATACAATTATCTCGGAACAGTCATAACATCGGATGGGAGATGCCTTGAAGAGATTAGAACAAGAATCGCCTGGCGAAGGTAGCCTTTTGCAAGATGGAAAAGATACTGACCACTGAAAAGATACCAATTGCAAAGAGAAAAAGCGTGTTGAAGTGCTACATAGAATCTGTACTTTTGTGTGGATATGAATCGTAAACAATAAACATACAAGCTGAAAAAGAAAAAAAAAGTCTAACGGCTGTGGAAATGTGGTTTCTGAGGAAAATGCAAAGAATACCATGGACAGACAGAAAAAAAAAACAATGACCAAGTTCTACAAGAAATACATGAAACCGTGAACTGATTAGAGAAATTAAACGTAGACAGTCACAAGTTGTTGGACACGTTATGAGAAGAAATAAATGGGAGAACTTGGCGACAACTGGCAAGATTGAGGGGAAAAGAACAAAGGTAAAGCAGAGAAGTAAATATCTGGATGGTTTGGCCACATGGTATGTTCGAGACAGGAACACAGAGCTAATATACGACTGTAGTGATCGTGTGAGATGGTGAAACATGACTGCCCACGCTTATCGGCATGGCACATGATGATGATAACTTACTAAATACCAAATGCACGCTAAGGCATGGGAATGAGTCGTTTCCAACACTTTGGCTTCCATATTGCATAGACAGGCTGTAACTCTCTATTACTCTAAACGTTTAAAGATTAGGAGGGAGGTTCGGGGGTGGGGGAACACCTGCCTAATATAGTTTTCTTTATTCAGAACCTGATGCCAGTGGCGCGTGACCGATCTAGGATACTGCATTTACTGGCTGATCGATTCTGCCACCGAATGCTAGCTTTTGTGTGTCTGAATGTGACCTAGCTCTGATCGTGTTACAGAGGCTAATCAGTCGTTTTGTTGACCGTTACAGTGCCGTTGCTTACTGGTTTAAAGTTTAATTGTTTACGAATCAAAAACATTTGCGAAATGTTAATTATTTTGCCTAGTGAACAGATGGGAAGTGGAACTACTCTCTTTGATATGTTGATATAATGACTACTGTATTAACATTTGTGATAGCGACGGCCGAGTGTGTTAGTGTAGTCAAGGTAAACACATTTGGGTCTGGGTGACCAAACATTATAAATAGGTCATGTAAAACATCGATAACCTGCCAATGATCTGGAACAGGGCGTTGTCTTTATTGGAATCAAATCTAAGTACAAGTCTACGCCGAGTGTTGATTCCCTTGGATATACTTGTGGTGTGATTGTTTGTTCTTTCTCTGTGGATATGCGTGACGTCTCGGCCAGGAGTTAACTAGAAGTTCCTAGGTATAGATTTTTAACCTATCATTGATAACTAGGCAGTTTATGTCTCTTGAAAGTAGCAGGTGAGTCTGCGTACGTTGTATTTCAGGAGCTCGGTTAGACACGGAGTAGCGGAAGTCTTGTTTTACTAGTTGAAACATTACGGTGCTTCGTGAATCTAAGTGAAGTGTAAGGCAAAGCTGTGCAGTAAGTAAACGTTTAAGTTAATCATGTACAATGTTAGGTACAGTTTTACCGTAAGCAAATATTCCAGCGTATTGTGAATCTCAGTGGAGTATAAGTCAAAGGTATACCGTGAGTTAGATTTCTAGAATATTGTGAATCTCAATGCAGTATAAGGCAAAGTTGTATCGCAAGTGGTAGTGTTCTTAATTAGATTTGATTACTATTAAAGCTAATAACGCAAAACTTGATATAATCCAAAACACGTTAAAGTAAGTGATATACTGATAGATGCGAGTTTGATTACAATTGATGAATCGATGATTAAGAGCACCTGTAAAGTAAGCAAAGGACCTCGTTTCACGCCACTAGGAGTACCGGGTATATGGTTGTTATGGTCATGTGTTCTGTGGCGTTGGCATTCATGCATAGTCAAGGTTCTCGGTCGTTGGGGTTCTAGATCAACTCTTTTGATGATATTCATCTAGACCGTCATGTCATGAAGTACATAATTAGTCTTCCATTCCCTCCAGCGTGTATGTGTCTAGATGTGTGAGTATGAGTGTGAGTGGATGGGTGGGTGTGTATATTGTGTATGCGTGTCTATGTGTGTTTATGGGTGTCTTTGTTTATGCGCGTCTATGTGTGTGTTTATATATGCATGTGTGTTTGGGTGGGTGTACATGTGTATATGTATGTGTGTTTGTGTGGGTATGTGTGGTGCTTTTGTGTGTACTTGTATGTAGGTGCGCGTATGCGAGTATGTATGTTAATGTGTGTACATGCCTGCATGTGTGTATGGGTATGTGTGTATGGGTATGTGTGTACGGGTATGTGTGTACGTGAAAGTGTAAGTGTGTGTATGTGTACGTATATATATGTGTGTAAGTGTGTATGTGTGTGTGTGTGTATATGGGTGTATGTGTGTCTATGTGTGTGTTTATATATGTGAGTATGTGTATGTATGTGTGTTTTGCGTATGTGGGTAGATGTGTGTGCGAATTTATTTGTGTGTATGTGTGAATGTATGTGTGCATGTGCGTGTATGTGTGAGTATGCCTGTGTGCGTGTTTATGTGTGTGTGTATGTGTGTGAGTGAGAGAGTGAGTGAAAAAGAATGTGAGTGAAAGAGTGATATGAGACAGAGAGAGAGAGAGTGACAGATCATGTATGAGTGAGAGAGAGAGAGAGAGAGAGAGAGAGAGAGAGAGAGAGAGAGAGAGAGAGAGAGAGAGAGAGAGAGAGTGAGAGAGAGAGAGAGTTG
Source organism: Cepaea nemoralis (assembly GCA_014155875.1). NCBI lineage: Eukaryota > Metazoa > Mollusca > Gastropoda > Stylommatophora > Helicidae > Cepaea > Cepaea nemoralis. The sequence goes on along the minus strand of JACEFZ010024076.1, from coordinate 50,340 downwards.
AGCGTACGCATGTCATGTGACATGCTATTCCATATTTTTTCTGTATCCTCATCTTCCATATTAGCATTTTTACTGTCACGTGAATTTAACATGTACCATATGCACTGCTTAATTCATCGTGTTTATGTCAATTCAGGAATTATGTTATTGAATTGCATTTCTACTTTCTACGTTACACAATGTATAAAACATTTTTTGTCATTTTCAAATATTTTCCAGTTATTCCATGTTTTCTAAATCCCCCCCCCCCCCCCCCCCCCCAATTTTGAATTTTGTGTGTGTGATGATGCTTACGATAGTCGTCAGTGTATGGGTGTGTAAAGTGAGGAAGTTTGTTCATATTAGTTTCAGTGATTATGTGAGGCATCATGTATGTGTCTAGATGTGAAGGTGTGGGTTTGTGTGTGTGTGTGTGTGTGTGTGTGTGTGTGTGTGTGTGTGAGGATGTGTGGGTATGGAGATGTGTATGTGGTGGGGGTATGTGTTGTTGGTGTGGGAAGATGTGTTTGTGTAGGTTGGGAGATGGTTGTGTGGGTGGGGGAAGTATGTGGGTGGGGGTGTGAGTATGTGGATGGGGAATGTGAGTACTGGGTGGGGATGTGTGTGTGTGGGGGGATATGTGTGGTGGGGGTATGTTTGGGGGTGTGGGAAGATGTGTGTGTGGGTTGGAGGATGGGTGTGTGGTGGGGGATGTGTGTGGGTAAGGGATTTGTGTATGTGAGTGGGGGTGTGGATGGGGATGTGTGGGTGGGTGGGTAGATATGTGGGTGATGGATGTGTGTGTGAGGGATGCGAGGATGGATGCGGGTGGGTCCGTATGTGTGTGGGGATGCGTGTGTGGATCAGAAACGTATGAGCGGGGAATGTGTGTGTGTGGGTATGTGTTTGGGTGGGTTGGTGTGTGTGGGTGTTGCTGGGTAGTGGGATGTGTGGATGGGTGTGGATGTGTGCATGGGTGTATGGGTGGGGGATGTGTGTGTGTGAGAGGGGGATGTGTGTGTGAGTTTGGAAATGTGTGTGGGTGAAAGGGTGATGTGTTGGTGGGTGGGGAGATGGGTGTGTGGGCGGGGAATGTGTGTATTGGTTGGGAGATGTATGTGTGTGGGGATGTGTGTATGGGTGTATGGGTGGGGTGTGTGTGTGGAGGCGAGGGGATGTGTGGGTAAGGGATGTGTGTTGGGATGTGTGTTCGGTGGGTATGTGTTTGGGATGGGAAGATGTGTGCGTGGGTTGGGAGATGGGTGTGTGGGTAGGGAATGTATGTGTGGTGGATATGTGTATGGGTGGGGAGATGTGTGTGGGGATGTGTGTATGGTGGGGTGTGGGTGGGGTTATGTGTGGTTAAAGGATGTGTGGGTTGATGAGTGTGTGTAGGTTGGGAATGTGTGTGTGGGTGGGTGCGGGATGTGTGAGTTGGTGCGGGAGTTTGTGTGGGTGGGGGAATGTGTGTAAGTGGGAATGTGTGGGTGGTTGCGGCAATTGTGTGTAGGTGCGGATGTGGGGATTGACGGGGAGATGTGTGTGTGTGTGAGTGGATGATGTGTGCTTGGCTGGGTGGTGGAACATATGTGGGTGTGTGTGTGTGTGGGTTGTGGGATGGGTTTGGAGATGTGTGTAGGTGGGGAGATGTGTGTAGGTCGGGGGATGTGTGTAGGTGGGGGATGTGTGGCCGGAGGATGGGTGGGTTGATGCTTGTATATGTGCCTGGGTTGTGTGTGTGTGTGGGTGGGTTATATGTGTGGGTGTATGTGTGAGGGTGGTGGATGGGTGTGGTCATGTATGTGTGACCTGGGGGTGTGTGTGGGTGGGTAGGGGATGTTTGTGTCGGAGAAGGGTGGATGGGTGGGGGATGTGTGTCATAACATGGTAAAATGCATTGTTTATGTTTACAACATCCATTTGACAATGTTTTTTTTTTCCTATGTGAATGTATCATGCTCTATGCACTATTGATGAACGAAAGATAAGTGATTGGAAGGGCCGAATGTAAGACGGGCCTGCGTGCCCAATTTGTTACCCTTTGAAAATAAAGTTCGTTCGTTCGTTCGTTCGTTCGTTCGGTCGTTCGTTCCATTGACTAAATGTAGTGACTCTAATCATTATTTTTGTCAAACAGAAAGCAAGTAGTATCACACAATAAATCTCTGTCTCAAACCACTACCTTCAAAATTGGAGTACTTCAATGCTCTATTCATGGCGCTCTGTTATTTGCTTTCTATATTAAAGATCTTTCTTTATATCTTTGGTCGTCCTGCGATCTATTTTTGACGACTGCACAGTGTGTACAAAAACTAGAAACTATAATGTGCTGGAGTGGGCATTGCAACAAGAATTAATGTAGTTAATTGAAGCTATGCAAACTCTATGCAAATTAACATTACTAAAACTAAATCTATGTTATTAACAAGACTTCAAACTCTAAAGTCACACAGATCACATCAGCTTCGCATCGATAACATGTCAATAGTATGTGTAAATGAGCACATTACTTTGGGCCTCATCATTAATAACAATCAAACCTTCAATTCCCATGTTTAACAAATATAGAAAAAAGCTTATACTAACTTGCTAAAATAAAAAAAAATAATTCCTTGCTGAAGATATTTTATACCTCTCACATACAGACACATAATGACTATTGCTCCACAATCTGGAACGGTTGTTCCAATTCGATCACCAGCCGACTTTACTCCCTCCAGAAATAGGCTGTAAAGTTAATTTATGGTAAACACGTAACTGACAATCCTAGTATACATAAGCGCCTTCATTTACTGCAACTCCGCAGACGCTTACTTTCCGTTCCTTTGATAAGGATTACTCTCATGTCCTTTTCAGGACTCACCCCCCACTGGTCCAAGCCTGCCACCCAGCTCACGCCTGTGGCTCCTAGTAGCTGTCAGCATGCGACAGCGGCCACCCCCGAGCAACAGCTGTGACAAGCTGGCTAAATCAGGCATGGGTAGCCGAATTGGTGTCAAAACAAGCGGTGAACTAGGGTATGCCTACCCAGCATGTGAAGACAGGATTCGGCAGACTGCGCGGAAGAAATCATTCCTGATTCAATGGGCAAAACGGTGTTTACCTACAAAGCGTTGTGGAACGTAATGAGCACGGCACGTAGAGCGCCCTGGTCATCCACTGCACCTGTATTCGTCTCCAGTCGTCTTGACGTGTTTTGCCACTGGATTCAGATCGACTCAGGCGAGAGATTGAGGTCAACGAATTGCGCAACTCTTCCTCACTTTAATCCAATTCATCGCGCAAGTCATTCTTCATCGAAGGTCATATATCATCTTCAAGCCCTGTGGCGATGGGTGAGCGGCGAAGCGGCAGGCGTGGCAGGCTGTAGTTGCAGACCTGCACACAGGCGGCTCAGGCCATATGGTCGTCTTCTACTGACTGGAGCAGCAGTGGGATTCGGCAGCTTCCTGAGCGACTGAGCAGCCCTCTATAGGAACACACTGCTCATCTTCATAGCATGAGGAAGGATAGAAAAGGTGCCCTAAATATTGTCTGCTCCCTCACTACCTAACCAGCTAGCCGTGGTTGGTGGGTACCCTAAACTGCGGTCGACATACTGTGATGAAATCCACTGTCGTTAACATCAGATGATAAAAATTACAGAAAACAGTTTGCTTCACGGCGTGTTTTCAAGGCCACACTTGTTTTTAACCGGTACAGAAAAAACACGGTCATTTTGCCGACCAGCCGGATCAAAGAGAGTCTGTTGTTGGGAGAATGCAGAAACACACTAGCTTGTTTTGGAAGTTGCAACAAGGGGAATAACTGGTGACATTGATTAAACACAAGGGAGATAAGATTCTCGAATTAGTTAGTGCCCCTGAAAGACACCTGCGTGACATCAAAAGAACTTGAATAGAACACTCCCAGCTCTTGACAGATACAAGACTTGTGTACATTAGTGTGGCCAAGGAAAATGACTAGGATTGACGTGTTGTGTTACCGCAGTTAGGAAATTCGGAGAGCATCTATTGTGTTAGATTTAAGAAACATTAAAATAACATATGTCTTAATGGCAAGTTATATATGCCATCCAGGAATGAGGCGGGTTTGCTTAAGGTACTAAATATAGTCTATGTAGGCCTAATTAATATAGGCAGTAGCCTTGTTAAAACTAGAGTGTGATGATTAGCTCTGTTAGTTGAAAATAGAGTAGTGAAGTGAGAAGTAGTTCTGCTAGGGTGAATAGTGTAGCGGGGTGATATTTGGAGAGATTTAAGATGGGTTGGGAGATGGGGAAAGTGTCCAATGGGGGGATCTTTCAGTGGTTTGCCCACTGGGGTTTTGCACTCTGTTTATTGGTCTTTCCTTGTCATAGCCTGATTCGGACCTAGGTGAGTAGCTAATCTGCTCTATGACAGAGTTTAGTTAGCTGAAAAATAACAGAGCAAGGCAATAGGCTTACACTCAGCCGGTAGGATCAGTGACTAGTGCTATCACCAGATGTGTTGTTTCTCTAACAGGTTCCCTGCCAGTTACGAGGAAGTTCAACACTGGTTTTGAAGAAGTTCAACACGAGTTCAACAGTCAAATGCGTTCTTACGGAAAACGAATAACGCCCGAGAAGAAAGGGGGTATAATGTTTACGCTGGACTCATGATCAGGAGGGTCCACCATAACATGGCTCAGAAGAGCAAACCAATATAACGATTCCTGTGTGTTAAGGTTCACCTAGGATGGGTGATGATTGTTGATACATCACACATCATACAAACATTATTAACTAAACGAGAACGTTAAATATAACATTCACATGGTGTGATAGATTCCAGTGAAATATTACAAAAGACATTATACTTGAGACTATATAGACACTAGTTAGGATCAAGTATATTAACAATAACAGTGATACCGAATTTCACAGTACAAAGGATTCGTACATTTTTTAGGAACGATAGGAACTTATAATGTGTAGTGTGCAACCGGTCCATGATCAGCCGTAAATTACAAACTGTATCGATTTCGGATGATCAGGAAGATGGATTACCAGGTAGCTACAGATGACAGTCAGTGTCCGGCAGGAGAGATACAGCACTGGGTGAGGTGGACTTGTTCTGACTTAACGTGCTGTGGTGTGTCCTTGCAAGGATGAACTGACTGTGCTATTATCTGAGGGTCCGATCCTACACACATTATAGAACACGTCATACATTTTCTTCGCATACACGTCTCACATACGTTACACTTTTCTTTTAATAAATTAATTGTTATTAATTTTTAGAAGCAAGAGTTGTTGAGTATGTTGCGTTGGGGGAAGAATGAGAGGGGCGGGGCATGATCAGGTAGGGTGATAGAGAGAGAGAAAGAGGTGTCCATGAACCGAAGGAGTGTGGTGGACGGAAGCTAGTGGATTCTCCAGGATATTGATCATCATCATCATCATCATCTTCCACTTCTGCCGTCAAGCGTCGTGGGGAGGAATAATTTGCGCTCCAGCGCCCGGTGGGCGGCACTGGATAGTGTCATTCCGTGTGGTTGTACAATGTCTCTGATTTCGTCAATCCATTTTCTTTTTGGACGTCCTCGTGGTCTCGTCGCAGATGATCTTTGATGTAAGGCCAGTGATGGTAGTTGCTGATGTTGCATTCTAACAACATGGCCAAACCACTTGATCTTCTGTCTTTTAATAAATGTGGCACAAGGTGTTGATCCCACAGTCTGTCTGATAGTAACATTTCTTACTCGGTCTCGGATTGTTAAGTTGGCAGCTCTCCTCAGGCATCTCATTTCGCAGGTGTTGATTTTGCGAAGGTGTAATTTGGATAAAGTCCAGGTTTGAGATTGGTAGCATAGGGTTGGTGTGAATATGCTGTTTATTATCTGTCGTTTTGCGGACATGGGTATGTTTGGATGTTTCAGTAAGGGTGACAGTTGATATGTAAGTGCACTAGCTTTTTGACATCTGATTTCAATTTCTCTGTCTAATCTGCCATCTTCTGTGATCATACTTCCAAGGTATTTGAATTCTTTAACTTGTTTCAGAGGTGTGTTATTTATCTGTATACTTAGTGGGCCTGGCGATCTGCTAACTTGCATTACTTCGGTTTTGGCTGTGTTTATACTCATATTGTATCTGCTGCTAAGGGGGTAAATATAATGTGGGTGTTGACTCCCCTCACTCCAGGGACGACACTTTAAACGGACACACGACACATACAAACAAAGAAAAAACAGGTAAAGCTAAAAGAGAGAACCATATTCACTCAACAATCGGAACTTGGAATGTACGCACCCTACTTGACAGAGATGGCGCGTCGGGTCCAGAGAGACGAACAGCACTGATTGGGAGAGAGCTGGGCATCGACATTGCAGCCTTGAGCGAGACACGACTTGCAGAAGAAGGCCAAATCTTCGAAGTAGGTCCCGGCTACACATTTTTCTGGAGTGGAAGGAAAAGCGAGGAAAGACGCCAATCCGGTGTGGGATTTGCCATTAAGTCGGCCCTGGTCGGCAAATTAGCTGGATTTCCAAAAGCTATAAACGACAGGCTCATGACCATTAAGTTGCCCCTGCTGAATGGAAGGAAGAATGCAACCATTGTGAGTGTCTTACGCACCAACTATGACCGATGACGATGATGTCAAGAACAAGTTCTATGAGGACCTGCACAGTGTATTAACATCTGTTCCCAAAGGAGACACACTTATACTCCTTGGGGATTTCCATGCCAGAGTAGGCACGGACACCATCTCTTGGAGTGGCATTATTGGAAAGCACGGAGTCGGAAATTGTAACAGAAATGGACTCCTCCTCCTCCTTCAGACATGTGCCGAACACGACCTACTGATTACCAACACAATTTTCCGTGTTCCTACGAGAAATAGGACATCGTGGATGCACCCTCGCTCGAAACACTGGCACCTCATTGACTAACTCATCGTCAGGAGAGGTGACAGACAAGACGTTCGGATGACAAAATCCATGTGTGGTGCTGAATGCTGGACAGACCATCGTCTTATTATCTCGAAAAAAAAACTTACACATCAAACCACCACGGTGTCCTCAAGGGGTAAAAATGCAAAAAAAAAAAAAAAAAAAAAAAAAATACACCAACTAAATGTCACCCGCCTAAACAGCAAGAAAATGCAGCTGAGGTTTGAAAATATGCTGGAAGACCAACTCAAGCCCAATGCTGCAGCTAAACAGGATACAGAAACAGAGTGGAGAGCCCTAAAGGACATAACTTACAACACTGCTATGGAAATCCTGGGTCCAGCCCCCGAAAGCATAAAGACTGGTTTTATGAAAATTCCAAAGACATCAACCAATTGCTGGCCGAGAAACATCTTCTCCTCAAGGCACATTTGAATGACCCGAAGTCAACATAAAAAAGATGCCTTCAAGAACATGCAATGAGTAGTGCAGCAGAAACTTCGGCACATGCGGGACTCCTGGCTGAGCAGCAAAGCTGATGCAATTCAAGGCTTTGCTGACAGACATGATATGAAAAACTTCTACGGCTCACTGAAAGTGATCTATGGTCTTACATCACCAGGCATAGTTCCCCTCCTCAGTGCAGATGGGGAAACATTTGTCACCAATAAGAAAGAAATCCTTCAACGCTGGGCAGAGCATTTCAGAAACATCCTAAATGCAACTTCCTTCTTCAATGATGAATCCATCAACTGCCTTCCTCAAGTTCCCACCAATGATACACTTGATGACATGCCAACCATAGTGGAAGTAAACAAAGCCATCCAGCAACTCTCCAGCGGCAAGGCACCTGGTCCTGACTCAATCCCAGCAGAGATATACAAGGCAGGTGGGTCGGTCCTAACAGAGCAGCTTCACCAAGTCTTTACAAACATATGGGTGAACGAGACCATGCCACAAGATCTCAAGGACGCGTCAATAGTGTACCTTTACAAACGAAAAGGAAACCGCCAATCCCGTGACAACCACCGAGGAATCTCCTTGCTTTCAATTGCAGGGAAGATACTCGCCAGAATTCTTCTCAATCGCCTCACGGCCCATCTCGATCAAGGTCTTCTTCCTGAGAGTCAATGTGGCTTCAGAAAAGAACGAGGAACTGTTCACATGATTTTCGCTGCAAGACAGCTGCAAGAGAAATGTCAGGAACAGAACTGCGAAATGTTCTCCACTTTCATTGACCTACCAAGGCTTTTGATACAGTCAGCAGAGAAGGACTGTGGAAGATTATGGCAAAATATGGCTGTCCACGAAATGTTGTCCAAATAGTGCGGCTATTTCATGATGGTATGCAGGCAAGAGTATATGAAATGGTGAACTGTCTGAGACCTTTCCTTTCACCTATGGAATGAAGCAAAGATGTGTCCTGGCACCAACACTGTTCAGCCTCATGTTTTCAGCTATGTTTCGAATGCTTTCGAGAACAGCGACATTGGAATAGACATCAACTACCGCATGGATGGGAAGTTATTCAATCTCAGAAGGCTGAAAGATAAAACCAAAATTTAACAGTGCCACCGTCAGAGAGCCCCTGTTTGCTGATGATTGCGCTCTATACGCCAACTCAGAGGCGGACATGCAACATAATGTTTCAGCTTTCTCACATGCCTGTGCCGACTTTGGGCTCAATATCAACTTGGAGAAGACTGTAGTTATGTACCAGCCAGCTGCAGGGAACAATCACACTGTGCCAAATATTAAAGTGAATGGTCATTGTCTAAGTGTTGTGGACACATTCACCTATCTTGGCAGCACTGTGTCACAAGCTGCCACAATTGATGATGAAGTGAATGCAAGAATCTCCAAGGCCAGCACGGCCTTTGGCAGACTGTACAAGAATGTGTGGGACAGAAATAGAATAGGCCTGCAAACAAAGCTGAAAATCTACAAAGCAGCTGTATTATCCACACTGCTATATGCTTGTGAAACCTGGGCTGTTTATCAGCGACACGCTAGGAAATTAAACCACTTCCACACAGTCTGCCTTAGGAAGCTACTGAAGATTAAATGGCAAGACAAAATCCCAGACACTGAAGTCCTAGAAAGAGCGTCCATGCCCAGTATCCACACTCTGCTAATAAAGAATCAGATTCGCCTGGCTGGTCACTTGACTCGCATGCCAGATCACAGGCCGCCTAAACGAATTTTTTTTTACGGCGAGTTGCGTTGTGGTAAACGCTCCCAAAGCGGCCAGAGGAAAAGCTTTAAAGACACTCTGAAAATCTCATTGAATGCTTTTGGAATTCATCATGACACCTGGGAGACTGCAGCCAGAGACCGAAATTCATGGCGTGCATCATTACGCAAGGGTGCAGTCACGAGCTAGGCAACCAGGACTGCAAAAGCTGTGAAGAAAAGGTAGGACAGAAAAACCACTGCAGGAAATCCTCCTCCAGAAGCGTCAAGCATTCTTTGTCCACATTGTCAAAGAACATTTCGAGCCAAAATCAGCCATCTTAGAACTCACGGCTCCATACTTCCAACCCCACTGGATGAAATGAATAGTCATCATCATTCTTGATGGACAAACAACACAAACACTTTTCCAGAAGATCAAACTAATTCACAAAATCCTACATTGGAATGGCCCAAATTACTGTAAGCCGTTGTTTAAATATAATGCAAGACACAGCAAAGAACTAAATATATTACCTATCCCGAAGCCTGGGATAAACTGTCAAACTGTCATTTACTACCAGTGTATGGCAGGGGGCGAGGGGTCTTTGAGCCTGAGAAATAATTAAGCCTAAGGGAGACTTATACAAAACAAGTTTTTATGATCTAATCTCCAAGGACTCCTCAATTAGCCATTTGTGTGTGAAGTCTAGTCCTAGAGAATGCAGTATCAAGTGTCTCCAAGGAATGTTTTATTAGCCGTTTGTGTGTTTTTGCGTGAAGTCGTCCTAGAGAATGCTGTATTAAGTGTATGTTTTAGTCTCCAAGGAAAACTATATTAGCCGTTTGTGTGTGTTTGTGTGATGTCTAGTCCTAGTGTTTGTACTATCGATTTGTCTCTGTCTGGTACGCAAGTACCGGCACCGCTAGCCGAGAAGAAGCTCGAACTCAATCGCTTGGAGGCAGTAAAAGTCGTAACAAGGTTCAAGAGAGAGAGAAAGAGAGAGAGGAAGAGCGATATATATATATATATATATATATATATATATATATATATATATATATATATATATATATATAGAGAGAGAGAGAGAGAGAGAGAGAGAACCGCATTAGTACAGTGGCTGGCACTCCTGACTACCTCTCCTCTGGTCATGTTGTCCAATCCCCATCGAGGCGTACTTTAAAAATCTAAATTATACTCCCTACTCGACCCAGTTTAAAGATCTAACCTGCACTCCCCTCTCGACCCAGTTTAAAGATCTAACCTGCACTCCCTACTCGACCCAGTTTAAGATCTAACCTGCACTCCCTACTCGACCCCAGTTTAAAGATCTAACCTGCACTCCCTACTCGACCCAGTTTAAAAGATCTAACCTGCACTCCCCCACCCCCTACTCGGCCCCAGCTCTACCCAGTTATCTAACCTGCACTACTACTCGACCCAGTTTAAAGATCTAACCTGCACGCCCTACTCGACCCAGTTTAACGATCTAACCCTGCACTCCTACTCGACCCAGTTTAAAGATCTAAACCTGCACTCCCTACTCGACCCAGTTTAAAGAATCTAACCTGCCCCACTCCCCTCACCTCCGACCCAGTTAAAAGATTCTAGACCTGCACCTCCCTAACTAGACCCGGTTAAAGATATAACCTGCACTCCCTACTCGACCCAGTTTAAAAGATCTAACCTGCACTCCCTACTCGACCCAGTTTAAAGATCTAACCTGCACTCCCTACTCGACCTAGCTTAGGATCTAACCTGCACTCCCTACTCGACCCGTTTTAAAGATCTAACCTGCACTCCCTACTCGACCCAGTTTAAAGATCTAACCTGCACTCCCTACTCGACCCAGTTAAAGATCTAACATGCACTCCCTACTCGGACCCAGTTTAAAGATCTAACCTGCACTCCTTTACTCGACCCAGTTAAAGATCTAACCTGCACTCCCTACTCGACCCAGTTTAAAGATCCTAACCTGCACTCCCTACTCGACCCAGTGTAAAGATCTAACCTGGCACTCCCTACTAGACCCAGTTTCAAGATCCTAACCTGCACTCCCTACTCGACCCAGTTTAAAGGCACTCCCTACTCGACCCAGTTTAAAGATCTAACCTGCACTCCCTACTCGACCCAGTTTAAAGATCTAACCTGCACTCCCTACTCGACCCAGTTTAAAGATCTAACCTGCACTCCCTACTCGACCCAGTGTTAAGATCTAACCTGCACTCCCTACTCGACCCAGTTAAAGATCTACCTGCACTCCCTACTCGACCCAGATTAAAGATCTAACCTGCACTGCCTACTCGACCCAGTTTAAAGATCTAACCTGCACCCCTACTCGACCAGTTAAAGATCTAAACCTGCACTCCCTACTCGACCCAGTTTAAAGATCTAACCTGCACTCCCTACTCGACCCAGTTTAAAGATCTAACCTGCACTCCCCACTCGACCCAGTTTAAAGATCTAACCTGCACTCCCTACTCGACCCAGTTTAAAGATCTAACCTGCACTCCCTACTCGACCCAGTTTAAAGATCTAACCTGCACTCCCTACTCGACCCAGTTTAAAGATCTAACCTGCACTCCCCTCTCGACCCAGTTTAAAGATCTAACCTGCACTGCCTACTCGACCCAGTTTAAAGATCTAACCTGCACTCCCCTCTCGACCCAGTTTAAAGATCTAACCTGCACTCCCCTCTCGACCCAGTTTAAAGATCTAACCTGCACTCCCCTCTCGACCCAGTTTAAAGATCTAACCTGCACTCCCCTCTCGACCCAGTTTAAAGATCTAACCTGCACTCCCCTCTCGACCCAGTTTAAAGATCTAACCTGCACTCCCCTCTCGACCCAGTTTAAAGATCTAACCTGCACTCCCCTCTCGACCCAGTTTAAAGATCTAACCTGCACTCCCCTCTCGACCCAGATTAAAGATCTAACCTGCACTCCCTACTCGACCCAGTTTAAAGATCTAAGCTGCACTCCCTACTCGACCCAGTTTAAAGATCTAACCTGCACTCCCTACTCGACCCAGTTTAAAGATCTAACCTGCACTCCCCTCTCGACCCAGTCTAAAGATCTAACCTGCACTCCCTACTCGACCCAGTCTAAAGATCTAACCTGCACTCCCTACTCGACCCAGTTTAAAGATCTAACCTGCACTCCCTACTCGACCCAGTTTAAAGATCTAACCTGCACTCCCTACTCGACCCAGTTTAAAGATCTAACCTGCACTCCCTACTCGACCCAGTTTAAAGATCTAACCTGCACTCCCTACTCGACCCAGTTTAAAGATCTAACCTGCACTCCCTACTCGACCCAGTTTAAAGATCTAACCTGCACTCCCTACTCGACCCAGTTTAAAGATCTAACCTGCACTCCCTACTCGACCCAGTTTAAAGATCTAACCTGCACTCCCTACTCGACCCAGTTTAAAGATCTAACCTGCACTCCCTACTCGACCCAGTTTAAAGATCTAACCTGCACTCCCTACTCGCCCTAGTCTAAAATTGCTGTGTTCACACACGTGCTATTACATCTGGTGCACTGAAGTGATTTTTGCGTATGGATTAGCTTTCCATATTCGCCATCAGGGGAACCCACTCCGACTTCTGAGGTACATATAGTCTAGTCCCCAAGTCAAGGACGAGAAGCCAACATCTTAGTCTAACTGAGCGGTGTAGGGATTGAACACATGTAACCTCGGCATGAGCACACCGGATATTTAAGACCGAGCGCTCTTGTCCATTCGGCCATGCTGACCTACGTTCTGGGGAAATAAAGGTGGTCGGTGTGAGATTGACCTCATCAGCCATGGCCTGCCAAATGGTCTATGCATTATTGATATAGCACCATATACCCGTTACATCTCCAGGAATGGAAAATAGTCCTTTACTTTTTATGTGTGTGTATAATTTAACAGAAGGAGACCAAAATGAACTAATTTGTGTTTGTTAAGTTTTTCCATATCTTTTAACACAGTGATTCTCAACCGGTGTTGAATTCCGGGGAATTTTAGGGTTTCCAGGGGGAGAATTAAGATTATTTCAAGATCGCGTTAAATACAGGAGCGATTACGTGATATTATTTTTCACTTTACGGTTCTGTACTTCTCGCCCTTCTGAAATTTGTTTTATAACATAAGTAGACACGCAAATCATGTTTTATGTAGACGTGTGAGATATGTGTTTATAAAGTTACCTTCTATTTTTATGTATACTGTGTAGGGACAGGGGAGGGGGAGATTTATAGGGAGGAAATACGAAAGGGGGAATGAGATTCTGAACACATAGTGAAAGGGTGCAAGGGCCAAAAAAGGTTGAGAACCACTGTTTTAACATTAATGCATTTCCACATCTTGTAGTTGTGTATTTTCTGTAAACATTTTCGTAATTTGGTTCGTGTTATCAAGCTAGCCTCGTCTAACTGAATTAATTGTACCATCCACTTATTTATGTTAGTTACTTAAATATTAATCATATTTCACGTACATTTCCACATATGATGGTTTGATAACACTGTAATGATACTTAATGTTTCAGAGCTATCAGAATGTATCGTTTGGGAGCACATAACACAATGAAGACCCCGTGGCCAACTTTGCTTCTTGTTTTATTCATCTGCATATCAGGTCAGTGTTATTAAGTCAGAGAAACGTCTTATGTGAAATTAAGGCATTTTGGAAACATGATATTACTACAATATGTTGATAGGGGTTAGGCGATATGATCAATATGACGTTCGCTGTGTTGTTCCCCTAGAAAATAAGAAGATTAATAATTATTTTACGACATTGTGAGGTCTAAGAGGGTAGAAGTTGGAACAAAATAAATTTCTCTCACTATTAAATGTTGAACTCAGATCTCTTTATTATAAGTGATACACATAACTATCAACTGGGGAGTCCTTTCTAAGATATTTCATGAATAAACACGCTAACATATGATAAACAAAGTATTGTTTGTTATAAATGTAGAAGAAATAGAAGAGACTAAAAGACGCACTAGACAACATAAACAATGAAAACTATATTTACCGACCCGGTTTCGAACCTGTCACCATGCTGTCGTCAGTTGGAGGTGACAGGTTCGAATCCCAGTCGGTAGCTATATCTTTCAATTATTATATTGTCGAGTGCATCCTCTAGTCTCTACTTCTTTTTGTCTACTTCTATGAGCGCCAAACAATACATGTCTGTACATTCTAAGTGAGCGCATTGATCACTTTGTATGCCTGATCATTTAAATCATCTTGCAGGTCCTTTGCTGAATGTCGCTCTCGACTTTTACCAGCCAGGAATCAACCAATGTTATATATATATATATAAAGTGTCGAAGTTGAACTTTTGTCCGACATCTCTCATGACATCAGCGTAGCTTCCTACCCATTACATAAATGAACAGTCCTCCATGCATGTAATCGCTTATAATCAGCAGTAAAGGTGTCTATTTGAAGCTCGTATACGAGTTAATAACACATCAACAGGCGAAAATATTATATGTATTTACAAGCACACGTATAGTTTGGGTCCCTAACATAACATTGACTTTCCCCCTGTTCTGTGTATCCACCTGGCAGCGATAGATGAGCTTGCGTGTTTCAATGACACCAAGAGCTTAGTCAACGGTAACGCAGCTACCGTTAGGGACCCCATGTCGGGCAAGTCGAGACCAGACGAAGTTATGCACAAACTTGCTGCTTGCTGCCTTCTAGGAAAATTGGCGACAATCAAAGGCTAGGGAAAGCAGACCAGAAAAACAATATACCGTCGAAGTCGGACTTACTGAGTAACAGGCTTGACGAAACAAGGGAAACAGGGCAAGGCAATTCACCCAATGATGTCACATTTAGTTTGGAGCCAGCCATGTCCTCCACACCCACCCATCCACCCACCCACCCATCCACACACACACACACACACACACACACACACACACACACACACACACATACACACACATTTTGAGTATGGTATGAACACACATTATATGAGAGGAAAAAGGGGGAGGGGAAGATGTAACAGGTTCAACCCCAACACCGGTCAGTTGAACTAAAATGTTGACTTCTCGTTCTTGACTTGCGGGTGTAAATTACAAGTACCTCTGACGTCGGAGTGGGTTCGCCTGATGGCACACAAAAATCAGTCCTTTGCACTAGAAGTACACGTATGGTCTACACTTGAGTTCAAAGCGAGTGAACCAAAAAAAAAATCTCATATATATATATATATATATATATATATATATATATATATATATATATATATATATATATATATATATATATATATATATATATATATATATATATATATATATATATATATATATATATATTCATTGGCACCTTTCCGTCTTGACAGACGATAGTTTGGTACATTGTGCTTTAAAAAGGCTTAATAACTACGATCCATGGCGGTGGCGAGTGTGGCTGGTAAGGCCAATTCTTGCTGCAAATGTTTGCCCACAG
Organism: Cepaea nemoralis; assembly: GCA_014155875.1. NCBI lineage: Eukaryota > Metazoa > Mollusca > Gastropoda > Stylommatophora > Helicidae > Cepaea > Cepaea nemoralis. Next base: position 34,806 of record JACEFZ010024076.1, on the reverse strand, counting down.
TAGGTGCATGTGAAAACATGGTCATTTCCACCATTTTGCACCATCTTACGTCTCTCACGCTCTGTGTGTGCTTTATCTGCAATCATTTTCTCCTTTGTCTTTATTCCATTTCTGATAGTTGCCCTACATGCAACACGTTCAGCGGCGACGTGCTCCCAATGTGCATTATCAATGCCTGTATCAATCATGTCCCGCTTACACACATCTTTGTATCGTAGTAGAGGCCGACCCTGAGATCTCCTACCCGTCTGTAATTCACCAAAAAAGATATCCTTTGGTATTCTACCATCATCCATCCTCCTAACGTGTCCTATCCATCTAAGTCTACGAAGACTGAGCATGGAATACACCGTCACACAACCTGATCTTTCCAATACTTCAGTATTTGTGATTTTGTCTTGTCACTTAATACCAAGTATTCTTCGCAGACACCGCATATGAAAGCTGTTTAAACGTTTCTCTTGGCGTGAGTAAGTTGTCCAGTTTCACTGCCATAAAGAAGAGTACTAAGGACACAGGCTTGGTAGACGAGGACTTATTGTTTTGGCAGTAAGCTTCCTGTTCTCCCAGACTCTTTTTGCTAACATGTTCATTGTTGTTGCTGCCTTGCCAATCCTGATGTTGATTTCCTGATCGAGGGATAATTTGCTATTTACCTCTGATCCTAGATATGTAAAATGGTCTACTATCTCCAGTTCGGCGTCGTCAATAAAGATTGATGGTACACCATGTGCACCTTGTGACATAATCTGTGTCTTCTTTTTGTTAATTGTTAAACCAAATTCAGAACAAGCATTGGAGAATGCAGATAGTAGATGTTGTAATTCTTCCTCAGAGTGGGTCGTAATCGCAGCATCATCCGCAAAAAGCAACTCTCTGATTAGTACCCTGCTAATTTTGGTCTTGGCCTTCAATCTCTGAGCATTATAGAGGCCACCATCTGAGCGTGAGTGAATGTATATACCATCATCCTGATCACGAAAGGCATATTTCAGTAGAAGTGAAAAGTATATCCCAAAGAGGGTGGGGGCTAGCACACAGCCTTGCTTAACTCCACTCTTGATTTCAAACTCTTCTGAAGTTGAGCCATCAAACTTGATTATACCCTTCATGCCTGTGTGGAACGATTCCACAATGGACAGAAGAGTTGGTGGGCAGCCAATCTTCTTTAGTGCTTTGAACAGACCCTCACGACTGACCAAATCGAATGCCTTTGTGAGGTCGATGAAGGCAATAAACAGTGGCTGATTTTGTTCCCGGCATTTTTCTTGCATTTGTCGCAATGAGAATATCATATCAATGGTAGACCGGTTCTGACGGAATCCACACTGTGATTCGGGGTAGACTTGATCTCCCAGGACTTGAAGTCTGTGCAGGACAATTCTGGCAAATACTTTCCCAACAATACACAGAAGTGAGATACCCCTATAGTTGTTACAGTCGCTCCGATCTCCCTTGTTCTTGTACAGCGTTATGATGTTTGAATCTTTGAAATCCTGTGGGACTTGTCCTTCTCGCCAGCATAGCTCTATTAGCTGGTGGATCTGTAGAGCGAGTGTGTCTTGCCCACTCCTGATCACCTCTACTTGGAATCCCATCCTTACCTGGAGCCTTGCCAGATGCAAGCTCATTTATAGCACACTTAACTTCTGTTATAGTGGGAAGTGTGTCCAGGTGGCCAAGAGTTGGCAGGGCCTCTATTGCGTTGAGGGCATCATCCGCTAGCTTGGTCTCACTTGAGTAAAGCTCTAAATAGTGCTCGACCCATCTATCCATCTGCTGTTTCTTATCAGTGATGATTTCTCCAGTCAAGGTTTTCAGCGGTGCACTTCTTTTGATCATTGGACCACAGGCTTTCTTTATCCCTTCATACATGCTTCTGGTGTTTCCCTTATCACTTGCGATTTGAATGGACTCACATAACTTGATCCAATAGTCATTCGCACACTGCCTGGCAGCCTTTTGTACATCCTTCCTTGCTTGCTTCAGCTCACTCAGAGTGTTACGCGTTGGTCTTTCCTTGTTTCTTAAGAGAGCTATCTTCTTTTTATCAATCAAGGGCTGCAGTATCTGGCTGTTTGCCGCAAACCAGTCCTGCCTCTTATGATCCACAGTGCCGTAAACCCCTACCGCTGTTTTGTAAATAGTTTCCTTAAGTTTACTCCATTTATCATTTACTATACAATTTTCTGAAGTATCATTGAAAGCGTCTTCAAGTTGCTGTTGAAATTCAAAGCACTTTCCAGGATCGTGAGTGTTAGTAATATTAATCCTGTGGCTAGACTTGTGTTTAGCTGTGTAGATTCTCTTTGGTCTCAGTCTAACCCTTGCAACAACCAAAGAATTATCTGTATCACAGTCAGCACTGTGGTAACTTCGAGTTAATGATGTATGGTTCAGATGTTGTCTCCGTGTGATAATGAAGTCCAGCTGATGCCAATGGCCGGATCTTGGATGTTTCCATGTGACCTTATGCATCTCTTTTGTTTTAAAAAAGGAGTTTGTAATACATAGGTCATTTCTAGTGCAATGCTCCAGCAGCCTTTGCCCATTATCATTCATGCGACCGATGTTGTATTTTCCAAGGCACACTGGCCATGAACTCGAGTCCTTGCCCACACGAGCATTGAAATCACCGAGCATATAAATGTAGTCGGATTTTGGACCTGCCTTGATCGCAGAGTCTAGCTGCTCATAGAACATATCCTTCACATCATCAGAGGAAGCGAGTGTCGGTGCATATGCAGTGAGAATGGTGGCAAATCCACAAGAGGTTGCCAAGCGCAGTGATAATAATCTTTCATTACCTCTAGCTGGGATATCAATCATTCCCAGTAGCGAATTCTTCACTGCAAAGCCCACACCATGTTGCCTTTTTTCTGCCTGCCCTCTTCCCTTCCAAAAAAAGGTGTAATTGTTTTCCCTGAGTGAACCTTCCTCAGCGAGGCGAGTCTCCTGCAGGCCAGCAATATCAATGTTAAGACGATCGAGTTCAGCATCAATCACAGCCGTTTTTCTCACATCGTCAATATTTGTATATATATATATATATATATATATATATATATATATATATATATATATATATATATATATATTATATATATATATATATATATATATATATATATATATATATATATATATATTTGAATATGTTTGTGGCAGATCCTGTTCTCATTTTTATTTCTGTTTCACTTCATCCATAATCTAGAAATTATATTTCAAGATGTCAGTGACTGTAACATGATGAAACAGAACCCCACATTTCCAGCCCGATACATTCATAAAAATACTTTAAGTCTTAACGGGGACCATCCCAGATAGAAGGGCTATTATTAGATCGAATGTTCCAGAACGAGTTGGGGGAGGCAGAGGTATGCGCTTGTTTTTCATTGGCTAATAAGTAATGAGCCCACGCTATTCACTGGGCCATATTTTAAAATCTCATTAGTTTGAGCGGGGATTCCACCAGGAGCGGTCGATAGTGTGATGTGATGACCCAACAATGCCCTTAAAGATTTGATAATATATTGTTCTATGGACAACAGGTACCACTTTAAAACATACTTTAATGTTGTGGCTAGACCTAGTGAACGAAAGAGAAGAATATATGAGTATTTTTTGAATAAAATGTGAACGTGAAAACCTAACTTCTGTGCGCCAGTATTCTGAACACTGCATCTTCAACCTTGACATGTCTTTCACGCTGTATACTCCAAGTGCATATCACTCCCTTGTTGTGACTGGTTATGTATGCTTGATGAATGTATAGTACACTCAATGCAAATTCGCAAACCCAAACCCCTTGTGCATTCTTCATGCCTAGGATGACTCATTCTTAAATCAACTGTACCTTTGCTCTCGCGGGTTAACATTTGGCAGCCTGAATTGGAATGAGTGATGGAAACATGTACAAGTGCCTTTGTAAAACGCTGAGAATGTTGGAGTGAGTGAGCTGGTGCTTTGATAAGTAGCCTCTCACATCTAGTGGAAGGAAAGATGCTTCAATATCCATATGTAAACAGGTTGTGTGTGTGGCGCCAGAATTGCTAAGTCCATGTGATGCCTGGTAGCTATATGCTCAAGAGAATTAATACAATTTCTCTTTGAAGTATTACACTGTTACCTCTACTGTTGGATGGTTCATATAAACTAGTTCCTAAGAGAACCATAGGTGTGTGAACCTGTGTCTTAGTTGGCTGAATATATTGTATGGCTCATGCAAATTTACAAGGACTAAACATGTTTTTCCCTTATGTGCTTTGGTGCATATGTGAACAATTGCTATGAAATTGAGCTTCTGAAAGAGCACATGATGATGTGATGTACCTGTGAGACAAGTCTGGTGAAAAAGGGGTGAGGTCTGGCATTGCTGTGTAAGTGTATATGGAATAGGACATTCATGCACCAACATCACAGCCATAGGAATGGATGTCTGGTCTGCTAATTAGATAAATGCCATTAGTTAATACATATTGCATATTGCAGTTGTAAATGTCTATTTTCCATTTCCCTTCACAATGCCTGTCTCATGTTGCTATGTCACAATGCTTGCTGTACTGTGTCTGGTCTTCCTTGTGCCCAGGTTTACTGTGGTTCAAACATGGTGGAACTTAGAACACATAAATGCTTGTAATTGTGTTAAGCTAACCCTGGCTCCACATATAGGCCTGTGAATACCACAGTACATCACAGTGAAATTCACTACATCATCAACTAGGAGAGGTGTGTTTGGTCAACCTCCTCCCTGAACATCCCCATCTCCAATCTGTGTATGTTGATGTATGATAACATTATCTTTTAACAAATGTAAAGAGATGTTGTGCCATTTTGTATATCAACAGAGAACAAGAGGATGGAGGAGAGGCTTCCATATATCATCTGGGACAACTAACCAGTAGTCCCAGAATCCAGAACCAACTCTCTATAAGTGAAACCTTCTAGAACCCACAATATGGGAATTTCTTAGAGGCTTTCAGCTCAGCTCTCAAACAGCTGGATATAAATAAGGGAGAAAAATGGTTCTGGAGACTTCAGTGATCATAATTATCAATGACATCTGAGAACTAAACAACAAGTCTATGGTGGTTAACCTCATTCAATGAAACGTGTGAAATGACTAGGACAATGGATTGTTTGGCTAGGACTTATCTTAGTTAATCTCCAGCCTGGTGCTCACACAGTGTTTTCAGAATGAAGATTTGTAATGTAAGTGAGATAGACTGAGGAGAAAGAAGACTGGGACATATTTGTATCTTAGATCTTCCTCTACAGGAAAAGTAGAACAAATCCCTAAGTCTCAACTTCATGAACAGTCAACTCACCAGTGAAAGACAAGGCTGTAGCTTTTCTTCAAACTGTGACAGCAGGGAATAGCCTGACTTGGAAAAAACATCATGGGAAGAACTGCAACCTGAGCTGTCCAACACCATCATAAGTGCTAAAAGGATTAAACAGACCAGTGGAGCAGAATGTCCCTATGCTTGCCCCAGGTTATGGCTTATCTTGGTTTTCCCTCATTAACAGTAGAGGAAAGGATAAAAGTCTATGGTGTAGTGGTGATTAGAGAGGAGAGGAGGAGGAAAGTTTGGTTATTGGTTGGAGGAGGGATCCGAGTGTGGTATCATGTTTATCTGCATGCATGTTAGCATATTTGTGCATTATGAATGTACCTTGTTGAGGTGTTGACATGACAGAAAGATGAACCATGGATCATCACTTGACTCACCATCAGCTCAATAAACAGTATTATTGAACCAGTGTTTTAAGTACATGTCCCCAGTGAATTTCTTGTACAGTTGCTGTCAATTGTTGTCTCTGGTGACTGTCTTAGGTGCTGTGGTTGGTTATACATATTGTGAAAAGTCTTGTATAGATGTTGTCAAGTATCTCTTATGATGTAAGTCTTGTACAATGGCTGGTGCACACAATTCCTTGTGAATGTATGTCCCACTTTTGTCAAGAAACTGTCATGTAGATGTCTTGTCCAACAGATGTATGTACAGTTATTGTTGAGTTTGTCTACAAGTATTGAAACCTACAGTCCCAAAGCAATTTGGACAAAACTGATATAGGTCACACTGACAAAATAAAGAAAGGAAATCTAACGTGACGGACGAATAGCACACTGGCAACATTATAATGAGAGAGATGGATCCTCAGTTGTACAGAGGCGAAGAGTCCAGATCTCCTTTTGGTCTTGGGGAAACCTTTTTCTTCTTATATAAATTTCTGTGTAGATACATAGTGGTCTCACAGTGGGGGTTTGAGCCAAAGAAAAGTGGTTCTCCAAAAAGGCTATTGCGGGAATGATTAGCTCATTTGAGTGACCTCTAGACAAAACGTGCTAAATCATATCCTTATCTTGTATATTTATTATTCAAGATATATCTCCAGAGAACACTACTAACTAGGTCCTCTGTCAATCATCAAACATGTCACATAACTGGGTAGGCTCTTTCCGGGATATAAACCCTGGGAAAACCTGGTCACATTACTGGGTTGCTCTTTCCGGGCTATAACCCTGGGAAAAAGAACACTCGTCTCGGATTTAAACCCTGGTAATAACCTGATAGGGGCTCACATGCCTGTTGCCCTGATGTCAGGATACAAACCTTGGGCATACCCGGCATATTACTCCCTCTGGGATCTCTATGTTGGTATTAAAATCCGGGGTGACCTCTCGCAAATCAGACCAAATTCTAGGAGTTTTTATGGTGGTGTTTAATGGACGCTGTCTCTTATATGAGGGCAACTGTCCAGACATATAAACCTACAATAAATCTCTAGAAGGTTTGATTTCATTAATAGTGATAATATTGCATGTATCACTATTTTAATATATCAGTTAGGATTTCAATGTAGCAGACTGAAGATGGTGTATAAATATCTTATGGGTCAACATAATTGCTGTATCCATGATATTTGTTTTTCTCAGAATGAAATGATTTATTAGCTTGTCAATATTGTTGTATAATTTTGTGCATGCTGGTTGTTCAATATATGTATCAAATATTAAGGTACCTGAGACACCAGAGAACACAAAATATTTTTAAATATAACTGAGACAGCTATTACAGGGGAAAATTCATTTTTGTCCCTGAAATTAAGACACTTGATCCAGTAAATAATATGGGGCCTACTCCATCTCAAAATTAATTGCTGGCATGGGAGAGAGAGGGGAAATATTGTTGTAACTACAACATTTTTAATGTCACCACATCACATAAGATAATAACTCCTTATATTCTCTTCTCCCCATAACATGCTTGCAATACTGAGGGTTAAGATGGTGAGCACTGATGGTTAAATTCATAGGGCACCCATAAAGACACCACAATAACAAACTCTCGGTTATAGTCAGTATTCGTACCGGCTATTGTCCAGTGTCGATTCGACGTTGGGTTTATTCTTCAGTTGTGTAATCTTGTCGGCAGCCCTGATCAAGCTGCTGAGAAAGTGAGCACAATTGAAATCTCCAGGAGAAACATCCTTATCAACTCAGTCACTTGCCATTCTTGAAGTAGTGGTATTATTAAGCGTACTTGATACGTGATGGACGAGATGAAAGGAAGATTCTACCTGATGTCATGGGCGGTCATACAAAACCGACCACAGTCTGGTGTCTATAAGACATTAGTCTATTGTTCGATGGTGTAATCTCTCTGGTGTACTAGGATCCACGTCGCCAGGAGTTAGCTCATTGAATCTCCAGGAAGGCCATCAAAATAACTGGACCCCTAGCCATTCATATGGAAGTGGAGAGCGTACGCAAAGTATGTGTCCAGGAAACGATGGATAACCAACCTGATGTCATTGGCGTATCATACGACTAGGAGCACATCATGGACAACCTGAAAAAATTCATGGAGAGATAAAACAGGATCCGTCTCTGAAGTCGGCCGTCAATTCATCCTCACTTGAGAAAGCGTTTCTGCCTTAAAAATGGTGGGAATTAAAGGACGGACAAAGTTGAGTACAACTGATGTCATTTCCCTTTTTCATTCTCAATTGGGAAGACCTTTCTGCCCGAAGAATGGTAGGAATGTAATAAGGATTACTGTCTCCAAACAGTTAACTCTTATATGGTAGAGCTCACAGCAACTCCAGCAGCTGACACTCTATACACATGGTCTGCGATTCAGTGGACTAATAACGAAAGATCACTGTTCTCAAAAACAGCTGACTCCTTTCAAGATAAAGATCCCTGCAAGTCAGCAGTCGACTCTTTATATAATAAGAACCATGCATTACGCAGTGGAATCTTATATTATTACTGAGATGCGAGGTATAACACAAGACCTGACCAGTCCTGTCCTCAAAGTCAGGGAAAATGACTTCCAAAATTCCAGTCAATATTGGGATATAAGAAGTATACCCACATAATCACACCCCTTCAAAGGCTGTGATAATGACGAACTTCTCTGTGCTGAGAGGATTCGCCCAATTCGCCAAAAGTAAACGTTTTGCTCATGTGAGAGAGAAAGAACGGTTACTCCAGCCACTCAAAAGCACTTAGCTAAAGCATGACTGAAGACAACTAGTTGGAAGTTCCACCTGGAATTATAGATTAGTAGTAGTAGATGTCAAAGTCTGGCTGCATCTACAAATTCAGTTGCTACATTAGAAAATAGAGCAACTAAGGAGAGAAAATGCTGTCACTTCTCACAACACATCAAAATAGAGGCATAAAGGAATAAGAGAATCTCAACCGACAAGCGCACCTCTAAATCTATGGTAAGACTACAGAAATAAGTCAAGGAAATATAATGGGAAATTGCTACCATCTGCGAACACAAGAGGCTTATTGGAAAGGTAGACCCTGTGTCCAACGCTAACCAAATCTGCAAATAGTAGATTTTAGTCTTAACAAGTTTTGCAGCGGCTGCTATACAGTTCACCCGGAAGTGATTGTCTTTGCTCCGGTGATGATCAAAAATTTTAACCCAGTTCCAAATGCCAAGATTACTGTTGGAGAAAGTGTTCAGTTAAATACACTCTCACAGGATTATCATTCTCCAGTGGCGAAGGGAAGAATGAAGTTCTGATAAGGTGAACGGTTGAGAGATACATGGAATGCAACCATTCTCTCTAAACGTCATCTAGAAGTTGGCTTAATTGCAAAGCCATTACTTCACCTAATGAATCTCTATGGTCCATTCATACATTACGAAATGGTGTGACTCAGAGAGATCATTTATCACAACAGGAAATATAGCAAGGATGTCAGCAGTAGAACACTGTCAGAGGTAAATAGAAGGGAAGTTCACAGATGAGTGGAGTCAGGACTCCTGATGCTCCCAGTGACTTAAAGGAACTTAATGCAGGGCTAACTTCGTGGTCTTTGCGTTTGCGACCAAATTCATCAACAGATGCAATGTTGGGGCAGATTTTCATTTAAGGAGAAAAATCACTTAGTTCCAAATGTACTACTCTAGTAGGGTAAAGGGAGACAGGGAGTAATTGACAAAACCACCTGAGGGATCTGGGAACTGTGGATTTCTGAGATTATCTGTCATGCCTATGAAAGATTTAAGAGAAGGGCCATGTAACATGATGAAACAGAACCCCACATTTCCAGCCCGATACATTCATAAAAATACTTTAAGTCTTAACGGGGACCATCCCAGATAGAAGGGCTATTATTAGATCGTATGTTCCAGAACGAGTTGGGGGAGGGCAGAGGTATGCGCTTGTTTTTCATTGGCTAATAAGTAATGAGCCCACGCTATTCACTGGGCCATATTTTAAAATCTCATTAGTTTGAGCGGGGATTCCACCAGGAGCGGTCGATAGTGTGATGTGATGACCCAACAATGCCCTTAAAGATTTGATAATATATTGTTCTCTGGACAACAGGTACCACTTTAAAACATACTTTAATGTTGTGGCTAGACCTAGTGAACGAAAGAGAAGAATATATGAGTATTTTATGAATAAAATGTGAACGTGAAAACCTAACTTCTGTGCGCCAGTATTCTGAACACTGCATCTTCAACCTTGACATGTCTTTCACGCTGTATACTCCAAGTGCATATCACTCCCTTGTTGTGACTGGTTATGTATGCTTGATGAATGTATAGTACACTCAATGCAAATTCGCAAACCCAAATCCCTTGTGCATTCTTCATGCCTAGGATGACTCATTCTTAAATCAACTGTACCTTTGCGAGTTAACATTTGGCAGTCTGAATTGGAATGAGTGATGGAAACATGTACAAGTGCCTTTGTAAAACGCTGAGAATGTTGGAGTGAGGGAGCTGGTGCTTTAATAAGTAGCCTCTCACATCTAGTGGAAGGAAAGATGCTTCAATATCCATATGTAAACAGGTTGTGTGTGGCACGCCAGAATTGCTAAGTCCATGTGATGCCTGGTGGTTATATGCTCAAGAGAATTAATACAATTTCTCTTTGAAGTATTACACTGTTACCTCTACTGTTGGATGGTTCATATAAACTAGTTCCTAAGAGAACCATAGGTGTGTGAACCTGTGTCTTAGTTGGCTGAATATATTGTATGGCTCATGCAAATTTACAAGGACTAAACATGTTTTTCCCATATGTGCTTTGGTGCATATGTGAACAATTGCTATGCAATTGAGCTTCTGAAAGAGCACATGATGATGTGATGTACCTGTGAGACAAGTCTGGTGAAAAAGGGGTGAGGTCTGGCATTGCTGTGTAAGTGTATATGGAATAGGACATTCATGCACCAACATCACAGCCATCGGAATGGATGTCTGGTCTGCTAATTAGGTAAATGCCATTAGTTAATACATATTGCATATTGCAGTTGTAAATGCCTGTTTTCCATTTCCCTTCACAATGCCTGTCTCATGTTGCTATGTCACAATGCTTGCTGTACTGTGTCTGGTCTTCCTTGTGCCCAGGTTTACTGTGGTTCAAACATGGTGGAACTTAGACCACATAAATGCTTGTAATTGTGTTAAGCTAACCCTGTCTCCACATATAGGCCTGTGAATACCACAGTACATCACAGTGAAATTCACTACATCATCAACCAGGAGAGGTGTGTTTGGTCAACATCCTCCCTGAACATCCCCATCTCCAATCTGTGTATGTTGATGTATGATAACATTATCTTTTAACAAATGTAAAGAGATGTTGTGCCATTTTGTATATCAACAGAGAACAAGAGGATGGAGGAGAGGCTTCCATATATCATCTGGGACAACTAACCAGTAGTCCCAGAATCCAGAACCAACTCTCTATAAGTGAAACCTTCTAGAACCCACAATATGGGAATTTCTTAGAGGCTTTCAGCTCAGCTCTCAAACAGCTGGATATAAATAAGGGAGAAAAATGGTTCTGGAGACTTCAGTGATCATAATTATCAATGACATCTGAGAACTAAACAACAAGTCTATGGTGGTTAACCTCATTCAATGAAACGTGTGAAATGACTAGGACAATGGATTGTTTGGCTAGGACTTATCTTAGTTAATCTCCAGCCTGGTGCTCACACAGTGTTTTCAGAATGAAGATTTGTAATGTAAGTGAGATAGACTGAGGAGAAAGAAGACTGGGACATATTTGTATCTTAGATCTTCCTCTACAGGAAAAGTAGAACAAATCCCTAAGTCTCAACTTCATGAACAGTCAACTCACCAGTGAAAGACAAGGCTGTAGCTTTTCTTCAAACTGTGACAGCAGGGAATAGCCTGACTTGGAAAAAACATCATGGGAAGAACTGCAACCTGAGCTGTCCAACACCATCATAAGTGCTAAAAGGATTAAACAGACCAGTGGAGCAGAATGTCCCTATGCTTGCCCCAGGTTATGGCTTATCTTGGTTTTCCCTCATTAACAGTAGAGGAAAGGATAAAAGTCAATGGTGTAGTGGTGATTAGAGAGGAGAGGAGGAGGAAAGTTTGGTTATTGGTTGGAGGAGGGATCCGAGTGTGGTATCATGTTTATCTGCATGCATGTTAGCATATTTGTGCATTATGAATGTACCTTGTTGAGGTGTTGACATGACAGAAAGATGAACCATGGATCATCACTTGACTCACCATCAGCTCAATAAACAGTATTATTGAACCAGTGTTTAAGTACATGTCCCCAGTGAATTTCTTGTACAGTTGCTGTCAAGTGTTGTCTCTGGTGACTGTCTTAAGTGCTGTGGTTGATTATACATATTGTGAAAAGTCTTGTATAGATGTTGTCAAGTATCTCTTATGATGTAAGTCTTGTACAATGGCTGGTGCACACAATTCCTTGTGAATGTATGTCCCACTTTTGTCAAGAAACTGTCATGTAGATGTCTTGTCCAACAGATGTATGTACAGTTATTGTTGAGTTTGTCTACAAGTAATTGAATCCTACAGTCCCAAAGCAATTGGACAAACTGATATAGGTCACACTGACAAAATAAAGAAAGGAAATCTAACGTGACGGACGAATAGCACACTGGCAACATTATAATGAGAGAGATGGATCCTCAGTTGTACAGAGGCGAAGAGTCCAGATCTCCTTTTGGTCTTGGGGAAACCTTTTTCTTCTTATATAAATTTCTGTGTAGATACATAGTGGTCTCACAGTGGGGGTTTGAGCCAAAGAAAAGTGGTTCTCCAAAAAGGCTATTGCGGGAATGATTAGCTCATTTGAGTGACCTCTAGACAAAACGTGCTAAATCATATCCTTATCTTGTATATTTATTATTCAAGATATATCTCCAGAGAACACTACTAACTAGGTCCTCTGTCAATCATCAAACATGTCACAGTGACCATTGGGAAATACTGAAGAACAGAGCCAGAGTGCAAAGATAATTATCCCAAAAATAAGGATGATGGGACGTAAGAAACGGATGAAGACACCTTAAAACCAATGGAAATAAGAACAAAATAATTACAACAATAACCAAGAAAAAAAATAAAAAGATTCCCAGGAAAATTAGGAAATTGTGCAAAGAGGCAAACAAGCTTAGTTTGAGGAAAATTGCAGTTAAATTGAAAAACAAAACATAACACCCAGAATACCAAATTAACGCAGAAAACATATTACAAAGAAAAGAACACACACATCAACGGGTTGCTCAAGAATCAAAGATGTCAAAATAATGATAAAAAAAGATCAGATTTTAAATACATGGTCAGATTATGTGAAAGACCTTTATAACAATACAACAGACGAATAGTATAATATTGCACATAATAATGAATGACCTCCATTTTTGAAAATGAAAGTTCAAAATGCTCTTAAACTATGAAAATTGACAAGGCTACTGGTCCAGACAACATCACAACATAAATGACCAGTGCCTTTGACGAATATGAAATAGACCACGTCACTAGGCCGCTGAACACAATATATGATACTGGAGATATACCCCTTGAATTCTGTGAACCTATATTTATTGGAATCCCCCAAAAATGTCTTCAGATCGTTATTCTCTGTACAGTGAAAATATGTTCAGAAATATAGAAGATATGGAAGGAATCACAATAACATTAGATATGCAGATGATACAGTCTTGATTGCAGACAATGAACAGGACCTGCGACATTTAGTAGATGTGGTTGTTGCACACAGTGAGCAACTAGGGTTAGAATTGAATTGTAAGAAGACACAGATTATGGTCGTCACCGGGAAGAAGGAAATACCACAATGTGATATACAAGTAAATGGGCATATACTTAAGCAAGTGAATCGGTACAGTTATCTAGGAACAGTCATAACATCTGATGGGAGATGCCTTGAAGAGATTAGAACAAGAATTGCCATTGCGAAGGTAGCCTTTTGCAAGATGAAAACATACTGACCAATAACAAGATAAAAATTGAAACGAGAAAAAGAGTGTTGAAGTGCTGTATAGAACCTGCACTTTTGTATGGATGTGAAGCAATGAGCAGTCAAGTTGAAAAACATCTGATGCTGTGGAAATGTGTTTTCTGAGGAAAATGCAAAGAATACCATGGGCAGACAGAAAAACCAATGAACAAGTCCTTCAAGAAACAAATAAAGATCGTAAACTTATTAGAGTCATTAGACGTAGGCAATCAAAACCTTTTGGGCATGTAATGAGAAGGAATGACTTGGAGAAATTGGTGACAACTGGCAAGGGAAGAGACCAAGGGGAAGACAGCGAAGTAAATACCTGGATGGAAATACTGTGGCATGGTCGAGACAGGAACACGGAGCTGATCCACGACTCTGGTGATCGAGTTAGATGGCAAAGCATGACCGCCCACGCTTATCGGCATGGCACATGATGGATGGAAAAAGAAATCAAGAGCTATGGAATGTGATCAACATCGAACAATTAGCATAATGAGACTCATTACGAAGATGTTGCTAAGAATCGTCATGCAAAGAATTATAAAGGAAATACTACCCGAAACATCGGAAAAACAATGTGGATTTGTAGAAGGCAAGGGTACTGTAAATGCTGTGTATATGCTGAGATCCTTAATGGAGAGTTTCATAGAAGTAAACAAAGACCTACACATTTGCTTCACTGACCACACAAAGATTTTTGGTAAAGTAAGACATGTTCACACGATAAAGGTGCTTGCAAACCTACAAATTAATGCGAAAGACTGTAGACGTGTAAACAAAAAACACATTGGATTCAACAAGCTGCCAAGAAGATTGATGATGAATTTGTTCAATATCAGCCTAATAAGAGAGGTATGCCACAAGGCTGTGCAATGTCTCCACATGTTTTTTCCTTATACAATGAAAAGGTGAGACGGACATATAATCAGACTGCTACTGGAACTATTAGTATTGGAACTCTTCGCTTGCTGCTGAGGATGGGGACGGAGCGCTTATGGGAATGTCCAGAATGCTGTGATGTCGGTTCCTAAATCAATCAATCAATAAATCAATCAATCAATCAATCAATCAATCAATCAATCCTTAAACAATGAAACTATTATTATGCGATGATGTGGTTTCTCAGGAGAATGAAAAGAATACTATGGACAGACAGGGAAACCAACGAGGAATCCTATAAAAATAAACGAAAATCGTAAACTGATTAGAGAAATTAGATGTAGATAGTGAAGAGGTTTTGGACACTTTATGCGATGAAATAAACTGGAGAACCTGGTGAGAACTGGCGAGATTGAGAGGAAAAGAACAAGGGAAAGGCAGAGAAGTAAATATCTGGATGGCTTGACCACATGGCACAATAGAGACAAAACAGAGAGCTGATCCACGACTGTGGTGAATGCGTGAGATGGCAAAACATAACCGTCCAAGCTAATTGATACGGCACATGATGATGATGATATGATGATCTTTGTCGGCCTTTCTACTGCTAATGATCGAAGTGTGTTTTTAATACTAATATCTAATTCACATTCATGCTAAGACGCAGAAAGACAACAATTCCGACGCTAGAGTCATTCTCTACATTTTAGTAGAGACATACCTTCGAGTTATATAGAGCCATAGAGACAGAGTTATATAAGAAGACGAGGATTCGGCTAGTCAGAGAAACAAAATGATAACATTAAATATCAATTAGTTAAAACACACTGGCAATCACATAGTCCAGCAAGTTGCTAAGGAACTCTTTCGTGTCTATCAGTGTGTGATGAAGATGGCTTGTGTCATAGACATAGGGCGTATCTTCACGCTATACCTTTACTCACTGGCTCTAATTTTTTCACCGTTTCATGTCCAGCATGAGCAATCCATAGAGAAGAATAAGAACAAACCAAACACAGCGTTTCATTGGCTGCTCTTGTGCACTTGTGATATTTCTCATCTGAGTAAAAGTATCGTTTGGCACAGCGTTATGATTGTTCATCTCCCAGTCACACTGTGTTATCAACCATCTTAATTGAGCAATATAAAATAAAATGAATTTGATTACTGCTCACTGGACTTTATGTGGCCTGGTGTGCCTTGCCAGTGAGAAGTCCTAATCGTTCGGGTCCACATCGATTGACGGGCGTCAGTCGCGGCGATCGGGCAAATCTTGAGCTACAGCCTACGATGGATGACGTTGTAATATTCTGTTGTGGTAATTTGGCCGTGTCCAGCGAGTGCCGCGTGGTCTAGTGTTTACACACCCGCTTCACCCGCCAGTGATCACGGGTTTGTTTCCGGTTCCGGTCAGGGATTTGCACTACTGACGAGCTCAAACGAGAGCGAAACTCGAGTATAGTGCTTTCACATTGACGTGGATAAGCCTTAGGTTCATACCAGAATACGATCAGCGTTGCCAGTAATAGGTTGTGCTCAATATTTAAATCTCAAATCCCGAAACAACAAAATAAATCAATATAAAATAACACAAAGAATTGCAGCTTTACGCAGCAGAATTACGAAAAATACAGGATGTTGCGGCGACTAGCCTTCATCAGCAAAAAAATACATACACAAAACACAACATGTAATCACGGAGAAGACACTCCAGTGACTATATAAAACGGGATGAGAAGAATAAGAAGATGAAAACAATAAGAACAACGAAGATAAAAAATGAAAATTTGAAGAAGAAAAAATTATTTTGCTACCTATCTCAGAATTCCAGGGTGTGATGCGAACATGAATTTCACCTTGATACTCTTATATAGACAGCCGTGGGAGTCTGTGGTACCATGGAGGCAGGGGTAAGGGATGGTAACGGTTCAGTAAAGATTCCAGGTCAATGAGTGAAAGTGGTACATGAAAACAGGGGGAGGAAGGTAAGGTCGGAAACAAAACTGGAAGCAATGGAGATGTGATGGTGGTCCGAGAGTAAAAACTAAGAAGGAGTGACCTGATAGATGTTCGTATAATGCATGAGTGGGTGTCAGTAAAAGGTTGGCTATAGTGGACGAATGTTAAAGAGCAATGATGTGTGCACCTAAGTCATCACTGGCACATTGCCGTCTTGACAGACGATAGTTTGTTACACTGTGCTTCAAAAAGGCATAATAACTACAACCCATGGTGGTAGCGAATGTGACTGATCAGATCAATTCGCGCGGTAAATATTTGTCCACAATAGATGCATGTGAATACACGGTCATTTTCACCATCATGCACCATCTTACGTCTCACGTGCTCAGTGTATGACCTTTCTGCAATCATTTTTTCCTTTGTCTTTATTTCATTTCTAAAATTTGCCCCCCCCCCCCCCCCCCCATGCAACACGTTCTGCGCCGACTTGCTTCCAATATGCGTTATTAATGCCTGTATCAATCTTGTCCCTCTTACCCACATCTTTGTATCTTAGTAGAGGCTGTCCCCGAGATCTCTTATCCATCAGTAATTCATAAAAAAGATGTCCTTTGGTATTCTACTATCATCCATCCTCCTAACATGTCCTATCCATCTTAGTCTTTGAAGACTGAGCATGGAATAAACCGTCACAAAACCTGATAAATCAAAATCACAATACTTCAGTATTTGTGAATTTGTCTTGCCACTTTAATACCAAGTATTCTTCGCAGACACCGCATATGAAAGCTGTTTAAACATTTCTCTTGGTGTGAGTATGTTGTCCATGCTTCATTGCCATAAAGAAGAGTACTAAGGACACGGGCTTGATAGACAAGGACTTTTGTTTTGACAGTAAGCTTCCTGTTCTCCCAGACTCTTTTTGCCAACCTGTTCTTTGTTGTTGCTGCCTTACCAATCCTGATGGTGTTCCTGATCTAATGATAATTTGCTATTTACCTCTGATCCTAGATATGTAAAATGGTCTAGTATCTCCAGTTTGGCATCGTCAATAAAGCTTGATGGTACCCCATGTGCACCTTGTGACATAACCTGCGTCTTCTGTTTGTTAATTGTTAAACCAAATTCAGAACAAGCATTGGAGAATGCAGATAGTAGATGTTGTAATTCTTCCTCAGAGTGGGTCGTAATTGCAGCATCATCCGCAAAAAGCAACCCTCCTAATTTTGGTCTTGGCCTTCATTCTCTGAGCATTGTAGAGGCCGCCATCTGAGCGTGAATGAATGTATATACCACCATCCTGATCCCGAAATGCATATTTCAGTAGAAGTTAAAAGTATATTCCAAAGAGGGTGGGAGCTAGTACACAACCTTGCTTAACTCCACTCTTGATTTCAAATTCTTCAGAAGTTGCACCATCAAACTTGATTATACCCTTCATGCCTGTGTGGAACGATTCCACAATGGACAGAAGAGTTGGTGGGCAGCCAATCGTCTTTATTGAATTGAACAGACCCTCATGACTGACAAAATCAAATGTCTTTTTTAGGTCAATGAAGGAAATAAACAGTGGATGATACATTATGATTCGCCTTAAGACTGATCATCAAAAGACAAGGACAGAGACTTTAAAATTAGCAACATGGAACGTTAGGACGTTAAACGACGGCGAAAAATTAGAGAACATAAAACAAGAAATAGAAACAGAAAAAATAAATATTTTAGGGATGTGCGAAACGAGATGGACAGGAGCAGGCATCAAGATAGATGAAGATTTTAAGATTATTTATTCTGGAGGTGAAGATCGACAAAGGGGAGTGGCAATTGTTTTGGACCGGAAAACATCAAAATCTGTTCAAGGATATTGGGCCGTGTCGGACAGAGTTCTACTAGTTAAATTGAGCGGCAGACCTATTAGCATAAATGTTATTTAAGTGAAGATAGTGTAGAGGTATTTTATAATGACTTAGAGTCTGCCTTAAAGAAATGTAAACATTCAGAAATAAACATCATAATAGGAGACTTCAATGCAAAAGTAGGAAATCAAACTATGGTTTAGGAGAGAGAAATGAAAGAGGATACAGACTTGTAGAGTGGGCAAAAGAACAGGAAATGATTGTTGGAAACACCTGGTTTAAGCAACACCCTAGATGATTGTGGACATGGAAGAGATCCCGATAACAGGATCAGAAACCAGATTGACTACATTCTCATTAGCAGAAGATTTAGAAACGCACTAACAACAGCAAGAATAGTTCCCAGTGCTGATTGTTATAGTGACCACAGACTACTTACAGAAACACTTTGATAAAGTTGAAGAAAGTCAAGTATATAACAGGAAACACCAAATATGATTTGTATACATTGAATAATGACAAGGAAATACAAAACAAATTCAACATAGAAGTACAGAACAGATTTGATATATTGTCTGATCTAGAGATATTATTCCAGGATGTGGATGATCAATGGAAAGTGTTGAAGAATTCAATCAGTTTGGCTTCAGAAACAATTATTCCAACATAAAAGAAGGTGGGTCGTAAGAAATGGATGACAGAAGAAATTTTACACCTAATGGAAACAATAAGACTCAACAAAAATAATTCTTCCAAAGATGAAAAAATTCACAGACAAGTCAGAATATTATGTAAGGAGGCAAAAGAAGCATGGTGTCATACTGCTGCTGACAGAGTTATTCCATATTTATGAACGGATAACTTGTAACAAAAGGTATTCCCGGCTCGCTCCAATAAAATCAAACAGCAATATGAACTGAATTGACGAGATTGGATTCTTTGACGTTAGGCAAGCAAAACTGCCGTTTAATATATTTTACAGCATACAAGGGTTAACGTGTCAATCAATTACTATTCAGCATTTACAGGGCCTGTTCCACAGATCCGCAGTAAATCTTATTTGCATCGTATAATAATTCGAAAGATCACAAACCTTGTTATTACAAACTGTTTACATATTAGGCTATACGTCCTCTAAGATCCTTCTTTCTATCCATCGGTTACGTTTCTTGCCGCTCTGGAAAATACAGCTATTTCCTCTCGCTGTTGGTTCATTTATTCGTGGCGATATTCTGCATCATCTTGCTAACCCTCTTTCTTGTCCGTTAGTAATATTCCGCCACTGGTTTAATGCCAACTAACCATCAGCCCAGTTCGATTTAGTGACATTCAAAATTGCACTGTCTTCTCATTCCAACGTCCCCGTAAGTCTGCCGTTGTTGCCCTAATCGCTCTGTGACGTTTCTGTTGTTTCCATCGCGTCTCTTAGTTTTTTATCGTATTTTGGCGTCGAGGGTTTCTCTCTAATTCATATGATGTCATTTTTGTTTGCACTCACTATATGGCAGTATTCCCCCACCCCTTTAAAATGATGAAATCATTTTCTGAATCACGATCAATTAACCTGACAAATAGCAGTGCAGACGTAATGAGTCATATGCTGTGCTTGTAAGACCTTATGGCTCTCTATCACTCACAAACAAAATTTTTAAAAACATTATTATACGACGGGCACGCTCACCTGTCTACAATCCCGCGATAGACGTAGTGTAGCCAGCCCATGGGGAGGCTGTGCTAACTAACTAAATCCTAGTAGTCCCTCATTTGTCAAAACTGACAAGCGTCCTAACTCTAGCTAAAATAACCGGAGTAAGGGGACGTGTGTGATTCACAGGTACCAAGCCGTCAATACAAGTGAATGCTATATAACTATCGCTGCAATATTTATCTACTGCAAGGTCCGTATCGAATATATATAGGTGAAGTCTTCTGCCTTCGTTGTAGACATAGTGGTATTCTGTCTTAGTTGTAGACATAGTGCAATCGTATTTAACTGTCCATATTTCGAGACTCATATAGCATCGACATGTTGACTATCAACGAATTGGTTTGTGTGCAATGTAATGGCACTTATTCTCTATCTGCGGCGTAATCATAATGTGGCATAATCTTCCAGGCATCGCACCTGGATATGTTGACAGCTATCGAGATAATAACCTAATTATAAGCAATATTAATCAATCAATTATAACAACCGAAGAACGTAAACACTTAGTTATGCAAAATGTACACATTTCCACAGCCGTCAGAAGTTTTTCAGCCTGTCTGCCCATGTTCCACGCTTCACATCCATACAAAAGTACAGGTTCTATGTATCATTTCTTTGACTCATTTGAATTGATACCATTTTATTGGTCAGTATGTTTTTTCATCTTGCAAAAGGCTACCTTAGCAATGGCAATTCTTGTTCTAATTATTCAAAGCATCTTCCATCAGATTATTATGGCTGTTCCGAGATAACTGTGCTTATTCACTTGTTTAAGAATATGCTCATTAACTTGTATATTACATTGTGGTATTTCCTTCTTCCCAGTGATGATCATAATCTATGTTTTCTTACAATTCAATTCTAACCCTAGTTGTTCACTGTGTGCAACAACCACATCTACTAAATGTTGCAGGTCCTGTTCATTGTCTGCAATCAAGACTGTATCCTCTGACAGACGGGTCTAAATAGTTCTGCAGTGAATAAGTTAGGGTTTAGGGTTAGGGTTAGTGTTAGTTATATAAAATTATTCACTGCAGAACTATTTAGTCCCGTCTGTCGGAAGAGTGCCTATATATATATATATATATATATATATATATATATATATATATATATATATATATATATATATATATATATATATATAAGGTCATATATATATAAGCCCATATGTATTTGCGCATACACACGGAACAACATCTCCAGTGTGGGGTTGCTCTCATATTGGGGGATTTTATGGACTGCGAGGAACGGTGATACATATTGCTAACGATAGCTGTGCAAAACTTGGCACACCGAAATACTACAGGTAATTTGCACACGATTCAGCCGTTTGATTTGGGGGGAGGTCATTGTAACAGATAGACAATACTTTTAGGACTTCGAGGGTCATTCCGTTGAAATTACCGCCAAGTTGTGGTTATTCATAACAGTTCTCTTTTTAAGAAAGCAATACGGTTGTTACTTTTGAGAAGCATGTATAAGGGGCATGTAGAATTAGGTGAAAATAAATATTGCCACAAAATAATTACACATTGATGCATAAATAGTTATTTAGCGAATGAGCTAACATGATTACATTGTTCACGTTCGCATTTGCAGGCGCAAGCTCTGCTCCAGAATGTAATCAAACATACGTGTCTTTAACTTTTGCTGAGAACGGCACACCACCAGTAGCAGTGCTCGACGTGGAACAGTTCTGCCATCCTGTTGCTCCTCAAAATTACACTTACACACTCATTAGTTTCGACAAACCATTTGAGTTGACAGGTTCAGAACTCATTTGTACGGATCCGGATGCAGAATATCTCTTTACCAGCAACCCACCAGTGTTTGCTAACCCATGGACAGTAAGTAGCTTGTGTTAATTAAATGTTGATAGCATAAGTAAACACCAGTTTGTTATCGAACCCTTACGGAAAGTAAATAATAGTAACATTGTATCCTACAAAACATTACGAAGGAGGAGACTAAAAAAGTGTGGCGTGCAACTGGCCACCCCATGCAGGTGATGAGAACATTGGTATTATGTTTAGGAATTTGGACATCAGAACCACCACCTATGTTTCCTAGGCTGCCTTAGGGATGGCCATTAACACATGTGTTGTTCAATATCTATACAGCGAAAATGACCAGAACACAACCAGCAGACAAGAAGGAACCTTAATAATCTGAGCTGATGTCTAATTGTAACTGACTGGTTCAAATAGGCAAGACATCAGAAATATACAAAGGGCTTCGCAGAAGATGGCTGAGTGTGAACAGACCAATTCAGTGGTGAGCCCTGCGAAGGCCAGTGTATTGTAGTGCCCATTGATCGTCGCCATTATGAAAACAGATATGGCTAGCATGTCTAAATGGGCAGACAAGTGAAAGAAATGATAATTTAAACATCTAGACTTAACATTTGATCGTAGACGTGGAGCAGACTATTATTACATGTAGACGTTGCATAGTAGCACTGAAGACTATGGTGGCTACTCACATAGAACAGATTACATGTCTTATTGTTCAACTCTCTGTACCTCTCAGTAATTGATTATAGCCATGGTATTTTAACCCAATCAGCAGCACAGTTTGAGAAACCGGAGCGAATCCAGAATGAAGGAATACGAATTGTTTTGAATTTTTCACGTTATGTCCCAGTCATAACTACGAGATATATACTTAGCTAATAACGGTGAAGTCGAAACTTGCGATGACAAAGGTCAAGACCAACGGGCAAATCACACTTTATGACAGATAAACGCGGCACGGTAACTTTAATGATTTCAAAGGGAACCGATAAAGATCGGGGTTCATGGGTAGTACCAGCAGAAGACACCATGGGACAGGTAAACATCAAAGAAGCAGATACACAGGGGGCAGGAATGGGCCGACAGACGCCTAACATGTCACTAGGCAGAGAATGTAGACCGCGGATGGTCCACTGGTTTGGCAGAATTGGACGTAACACATGACAATAGCTAACATATGACAATGCTGGGAAAGATAAATATATGGTGCAGAGTGATGGTTCTGGGCATCGCGGTGAGCAACTTAAATGCGGTTCCTCAGCTAGAGTAAAGGTAAGGGTTCTAGCTGAGCAGAATGGAGTACACAGGTCTACAACTTCTAGTATGAAGATGGAGGTGGAGGCGATTGCGGCAACTTTCAGGCGAATAGCGGGTAATAAAGTTACCTTAACAATCATAGTGTCTGATTCTGTCTGTGTTGCGTAAATTTCAAAATGGACAGTTGTGGCACGGGTGGATACCCAGCGTTGACACTTCTAATTTACAGAAATTTAAAAGGGTATACTGCTCGGGTCATGCAGAGGTGCATGAGGGTCAGTATTTGCGACACCTATAATAGATAAGGCAGCATTCAAAGGACTACCTCTGAGCGAATGATAGTGGAGATGCAATGACAGATAAAACATCAACTTTAAGGATGACTGGATTTGGATTTAGGCGTATATCTGATACCGAGGGGCGTATGAGAGGAAGAATACTACAAGTTTACAACCAATGTACTTCTCCTTTATCAGCATCTATACCTTACAACATTTGCTGCGACGAACGGAGCATCTATGAATTTCCCCGATGTGATATGATGTGGATGCTTATATGAATCAATCAATCAACCAATCAACTAATCAATGTAGATATATTAGATTAATGTAATACTTGGTTTAGCTATCTGTATTTATTCTTGGGTCTTGACAATTATATTGTAGAATATTCGATCAAACGCTTATTAATAATTATTGATTTGCTATTAGTGATTTGCTATTGTCTGTCTCCCTGATCTAGAAGTTACACGACTTTCTCCGTAATCCCGTATACTCTCGTGAATAACGTGACGTGCGTGAGAATTGGTAGCGGTTCTCTCCTCTTAAGGGGTATGTAGCCGACCGCTCAGAAAGCAATGGCAAACTACTGAGCGTAATCTTGCCAAGAAATCAACAATCAGCTGAAAGATGCTGATGTTGACAGCGATGTCGTGTAAAAGATATGCGGAAAAAAAAAGATTTGCTATTAGTGATGTGTCAGGTTCATCACCATCATAGCCCGGAGAGGTTATCTCCCACTGAACATCTCCGCCAGCTTGTATCGACCGGTAGAGCCAGCACTGTGTTGGTTAATCAAATGTCTTGTGTTCATGTCTGGTGGCTCCCGCTCGCAATTATGCCATTGGTACCTTGACGTCTTGACAGACGATAGTTTGAGCTTCAAAAGGCATAATAACTATTACCCATGGCGGTAGCGAATGCGACTGATAAGGCCAATTCACGCTGTAAATGTTCGTCCACAGTGGGTGCATGTGAACACATGGTCAGTTCCATCATCATGCACCATCCTACGTCTTACACGCTCGGTGTGTGACATATCTGCAATAATTTTCTCCTTTGTCTTTATTCCATTTCTGATGTTTGCCCTCCATGCAACACGTTCAGCGACGACTTGCTCCCAATGTGCATTATACATGCCTGTATCAACCATGTCCCGCTTACACACATCTTTGTATCGTAGTAGTGGCCGACACTGAGATCTCTTACCCATCTGCAATTCACTAAAAAGATGTCCTTTGGTATTCTACCATCATCCACCCTCCTAAGATGTCCTATCCATCTAAGTCTACGAAGACTGAGTGTCAACGTCTCACACGTACACAGGTACACTTAGATTCTTCACATGCACTCAATAAAATATCAGTCTTGCATGTGGTATCAAATATTTATTCAGGAGAACCTGAATATCGTCAAGATGCGCACATAGGGCGGTTAAATCATTATATACATAAGTGCTGACTAACAAACAATCATAACACTCAGGCAATCACACAGAACCCTGCATTCAAATACTCGCTATCTTCAAACATGGCAACGCCAGCTAGCACTCCCGCAAAATCCTTACACTCGCTCCTGAAACACATGCGTCCTTCCCCTAAACCGTCGATTCCCAGTCTCTCTCCTCACGCTGGCCGGTTGGTCACGTGGTACTGGACCTCGTGTATCTCGGGACAACCGGGCTGTCTCAACAGTCACGTCGTACTGCTGTCCGCCCGTGGTGTTCAGTGCAAGGCTGTCTGGTCAATCCAGAACGGAGTCCTGTAGACTTGTGTCCCCTTCTATCACTGGGTCTTGTCTTGTCCACGTCCTGTCTATGACATCACTGCATCCCTGCCTATGTCCTGTCTCTATTATGCCCCTTGTCATCTATATGTCCTGTCTCTATTCCCCAACACGCTGACACCGAGCATGGAATAAACCGTCACACAACCTGATCTTTCCAATACTACAGTAGTTGTGATTTTGACTTGCCACTTAATACCAAGAATTCTTCGCAGACACCGCATATTAAAGCTGTTTAAACGTTTCTCTTGGTGTGAGTAAGTTTTCCAGGCTTCATTGCAATAAAGAAGAGTACTTAGGACACAGGCTTGATAGACAAGGACTTTTGTTTTGGCAGTAAGCTTCCTGTTCTCCCAGACTCTTTTTCTTAACTTTTTCATTGTTGTTGCTGCCTTAACAATCCGGATGTTGAGTTCCTGATCTAGGGATAATTTTCTATTTACCACTGATCCTAGATATGTAAAATGGTCTACCATCTCTAGTTCGGCGTCGTCAATAAAGATTGATGGTACCCCATGTGCACCTTGTGACATAATCTGTGTCTTCTTTTTTGCTAATTGTTAAACCAAATTCAGAACACGCATGGGAGAATGCAGATAGTAGACATTGCAATTCTTCCTCAGAGTGGGTCGTAACTGCAACATCATCTGCAAAAAGCAACTCTCTGATCAGTACCCTCCTAATTTTGGTCTTGGACTTCAATCTCTGAGCATTGTAGAGGTCGCCATCTGAGCGTGAGTGAATGTATATACCACCATCCTGATCACGAAAGGCATATTTCAGTAGAAGTGAAAAGTATATTCCAAAGAGGGTGGGAGCTAGCACACAACCTTGCTTAACTCCACTCTTGATTTCAAACTCTTCAGAAGCTGCACCATCAAACTTGATTATACCCTTCATGCCTGTGTGGAACGATTCCACAATGGACAAGAAGAGTTGGTGGGCAGCCAATCTTCTTTAGTGCCTTGAACAGACCCTCACAACTGACCAAATCAAATGCCTGTGTGAGGTCGATGAAGGCAATAAACAGTGGTTGATTCTATTCACGGCATTTTGCTTGCATTTGTCGCAATGAGAATATAATATCAATGGTAGACCGGTTCTGTCGGAAGCCACATTATGATTCGGGGTAGACTTGGTCTTCTAGGACTTGAAGTCTGCGCAGAACAATTCTGGCAAATACTTTTCCATCAATATACAGAAGTGAGATACCCCTATAGCTGTTGCAGTCGCTCCGATCGCCCTTGTTCTTGTACAGTGTTATGATGCTTGAATCTTTGAAATCCCGTGGGACTTGTGCTTCTCGCCAGCATAGCTCTATTAGCTGGTGGATCTGTAGAGTGAGTGTGTCTTGCCCACTCCTGATAACCTCTATTGGAATCCCATCATCCTTACCTGGAACCTTGCAGGTGCAAGTTCATTTATAACACACTTACCTTCTGTTATCATGGGAAGTGTGTCCAGGTGATCAAGAGTTGGTGAGGCCTCTATGGCGTTGAGGGCATCATCCACTAGTTTGGTCACACTTGGGTAAAGCTCTAAATAGTGCTCTACCCATCTGTCCATCTGCTGTCTCTTATTAGTGATGATTTCTCCAGTCAAGGTTTTCAATCATTCCCAGTAACAAATTCTTGACTGCAAAGCCCACACCGTGTTGCCTTTTTTCTGCCTGCTCTCTACCCTTCCCCCCCAAAAAAAGGTGTAATTTTTTTCCCTGAGTGACCTTTCCTCAGCGAGGCGAGTCTCCACCAGGCCAGCAATATCAATGTTAAGACGAGTGAGTTCGGCATCAATCACAGCCGGTTTTCTCACATCGTCAATATTAGTCAAGTCAGTGGAAAATCCTGGACACATGGTTTTCACGTTCCAGGTTGCAGGCCGTAGCTTGAGGTTTCTATTTTTATTTTTATTAGTACCTGATGCATTGGTTTTACAGCCTGCGATACAGACTTTGTCCTAGCCCAAGCACCCATTGAAGCAGGCAGGCTGTGGCGGATCAGCACCCAATTGGCTGGAGGCTGTCCAGCTTGAGGCGTGCGGTAGCTGATCAGTGACACTTGTAGGTGTCTCCCACCGTCAGGGGCAACGCGTGGCGCCCCATGTCTACGCCAATTGACAGGGACTTATAATCTGTATCAGTTGCCTCTTGCTTTGATTCCGAGACCGGTTAAGACCAGGGATGGCGTTATTGCCTCTCCATAGCACAAAGTCTGGGCTAAAATATAGAGACCGTGTGTTGCCCATGCAGTATGATCCCTCTCTCGGCCTGCCTAGTTCACTCCAGAGGAAAGGTAACACCTATACATTTGAACAAGACAAGCTGCAGAAGCTGCCGGATCAGCAAAGCAATGCTCTAACTGTCCGCCTGTCGGAGCTTCGATCCTAGACCAGCTGCCAACCAAGGCTTAGGGCATGGTCTACTCTGCCATGACATTTTGTCTTTAGATTGCATTTCCTGGCACCAGTATAAGGCTTGTACCCTCCCAATTGCGCTCTTCCGCCCTAAGCCGTTGGCACAATGTGGGGTGTAGGGTTTGATAAGCGCCGCCCAACGTTCGGCGCTAACAGAAAGCAGGTAGTACCGTCTACTGTCATACGGTAGCTCAGTCATATCTGACTAAGACCTGACACCAGCTCGCAAGTAATGAACAGAGAATATAGTGCTTCCCTACGCGATCATTCTTTCTGTAATAATATTAGTGTAACAATTGCGTGTCTGGTTCCCCTCCCCTTTCGGAATCCAAACTGATTTCCATGTATTACTTCCTGAATTTTGGTTGCCATGATTCGCGGAATTATCTCGAGCATTACTTTTAGGTATGTGATATGAAGCTTATAATGACGTGTGTGATATCAAGCTTATGTTAAGGCATGTGATATCAAACTTATGTAGAGGTGTGTGATATCAGGTTTATGCCGAGGCGTGTGATATCAAACTTATGTTAAGGAGTTGGATATCACGCTTATGTTGAGGTGTGGGATATCAAGCTTATTTTGAGGTGATTGATATCGAGCTTCTGTTGGCGTGTATGATAAGCGTGTGAAATCGAGTTTATGTTAAGACGTGTGATATCGAGCTTACGTTGAGACATGTGATATCTAACATATGTTGCGGTGAATGATATTGAGATTATGTGAGGTGAGTGATATCGAGCTTATGTTGAGACTTGTGATATCGAGTTTATGTTGAGGAAAATGATATCAAGCTTATGTTGAGTTGAGTGATATTGAGTTTATGTTGAGATGAGTGATATCTAGCTTATGTTGAGGTTAGTGATATCGAGCTTATGTTGCGACGTATGATATTAAGTTATGTTGAGATGAGTGATATCAAGCTTATGTGGAGGTGAGTGGTATCGAGCTGTCGTAGTAATCCTATATTACTTTAGTGTCGTCCCTGGAGTGAGGGGAAACAACACCCACATTTTTTATTAACCCAATATTATTGTCCTAGAGAAACCACCAGAATCCGTCAACAAAACTCCTTCAGTCTGTAGACACCTCTTTCTTACTCTCACTCACCCCTGGATCATGCCCCCTCTCACTCTTCCCCAACACAACATACTCAACAACTCTAGCTTTAACAAATAAATACAACAAATAATTTATTAAAGCAAAAAGTATGTGTGTGAGAAGTGTGTGTGTGTAATGTGTAGAATGTGTGTCGAATATGCTAATGTGTATGTAGAATCAGACCAGTGAATCAGGAGCAAAGTCTGTTACATCACTGTGCTGAGCACACAACAGCACCATGTATTCCGGACAGAAAACCTCACCAAGAAGATGTTTCTCCGGCCACGTGACGACTTTCTCCGATAACTCTCGAACAAACAGGATGCTGGTCATCAGATAGACACTGTTCGATATTGGTCTTCACTCTAACAAACACTGTGTATTTACTCTGTTCAATAATGTTTGTTGATCAGAGAATCTTTCAAATAACTTAAATGTCACTTGGGAAAATCTCACTGTTCATAAGTCACTGGTTATGCGATTTTCCAAATCTTAAAAAAAACAAAAAACAAACCTATTAATGTTCTAGGTAGATAAATATATATTGGTGTTCTTGGTAAATGAGTTATGAATCTTCGGTGATGTAGCTTATCACTCAAGAAAAACCAACACTTGTATTCATCAAGTCCGGCTAAGCAGAGGTCAGGTTTCTGCAGACCAACTAGGTTCTGATCCCTGTGTAAAAGCCTCTCAGTAATCTCTGTCTTCAATTCGTGAGCCATCATTTTATATAACTTTGATACTGTTTCTTGGTAATATATCGTCGCACACTCAACAAGTAGACCTGTAAGTGGAACCTGTAGAATAGAGAATCCCCTGGTGAGAGCAACTCAATTCTGACCGTAATTAGGTGAGAGAACCGAACTCTGTTATACGGCCAAATAGCTCATCACATTGGTCTGAGACATGGCAACACCAGGAAAGAATAAAGGAACGGGTAGAAACCCAGCAGATGTCCTACTGGAAGATCCTACCTTTTCACATTCCCTTCATCCCTCCCAACCATCCTCAATCTCTCTAATTATTATCCCACTACATTGTCCTTAACTCCCTGAGTTAAATGATATATTACACAAGCTAGTTAAAGCTACACAATAGGTTACTAGTGCCGACGCTCCTATAATACTTTCTGTCACCGCACTTATAGAACATTCTAACACTGCACCTATAATACATTCTATCACCGCACAGTACTGTACTCTATTCCTAATCATACTCTAAGTTAGACATGATTAATAGAATACCATATGTCTATTCCGGTTGATGATTGAGACTATGCAATCACAGACTGGATCTATGTCCGCCGATAAATATCAACACTTTGACACTATAGTCTCTTTCAATTAACAGAACTCGGAATACTGCGCCGATCTTTAACACTTCAGAAATTTTGGTCAACTAACTCAACTTGTTTACCTCAACTGGTTTTAATTCGGGGCTTGAGTGACCACCAAAAAGTCTAGACGCTAATCAGTCCAGAGTCTGGTTTTCTCCGCCTGTTTTTAGACTGAATGGAATCAATCCGCCGACTAGTTTGCTTTCATCTGGGACTTGTCCCGGCACTTCCGAGAGTCCCGCTAATCTGGGATCTGGGGAATCATGTCCCCTACATCACAAGACCTCTCCGACGTCTGTCCAGACATTCCGTCTACAACATCAAAGGCCGACTACCGCCTTGCAGACGGATGGCACTTTTGTCCCGTCTCGAGCAACAACTTGTTAACAAAATGCTACCGGGTGTAGACATTTGACGCGACTTATTTTGTTCCTCAGTCCCCTGCTCATCAAAGGGTTGCCGGTGTTTGTGTAGACGAATGTCGGGTCTTTTTGTCATCGATCGAAACTATGAAGTTCTTTTTTCGTGACATGAGCATATATTGAAGTGAGTGATATCGAGTTTATGTTGAAGTGAGTGATATCGAGCTTAGGTTGAGATGAGTGATATCGAGCTTATGTTGAGTCGTGTGATATCAAACTTATGTTAGGGTTATGTTGAGGTGAGTGATATAAAGCTTGTGTTAAGGTGAGTGATATCGAACTTATGTTGAGGCTTGTGATATCAAGCGTATGGTTCTGAATTGTTCACATTCTGTTACACGGGGATTTAGTTTTTTATTTTTATTTTAGTCTAATGAATAATACAGCATGATCAGTTGAGTATATTTTGCTGAGGACTACGCTGTGAATGATATGAAACATGGTATCTGTTAGTTTATCATCTGCATACTTTATTAGTTCTATTGGTATTTTATCAATTTCTAATCCTTGTTAGTTAGGAATTGTGCCATGCAACGTATCAAATTCTGCTCTTATTTCCTTTTTCCCAATCTATTCTTTCTATAATTTTGTAATCTAGTTGATGACAATGTGCTGTCTTTAAAATCCGCTATGGAATAATGGTTAAGACGCTTGCCGGCCAAGACAATGACCTGCGTTCAATTCCTAGCATAGCCGAGAGTATGTTTTCCACCATGTACGGCTGGATCGACAATGCCTCATGCAAATTGGCACCAAATAGTTTCCTTGGATCAAAAGGCGACAACGAAGGTTTCTGACCGATCCCATTAATTATGTAGTGACATAGAATATATAAACACTGACCTTCACTGCTCAAATGCATTGTCTGATATGGGGCTGCTTTTAACTTACCTTAATATGTTATTGCTACCTGTTCCTTACATTCTTTCTGGTCCTCTGTCGGTGTTAATGTCACGAGTTTTGTAGGTTTCTAATTGGCTATATTCTTTTATATCTTCGGTGCCATGCGTTAATGTAGATATATATATATATATTTTTTTTTTTTTGGGGGGGGGGGGGGGGGGGGGGTTGCATATCCTTACAGGACGTCGCAGTCAACACCAGCATTTATTGTTTGCTCTTGTGATCTCTTGACAAGTTTACATTCAGTAGTTTGCCATTGCTTTCTGAATGTTGACATATATGCTTGTATTATTATTGTATTCACTGTTGTTTATTCTAGAATTGCTCTCGTAATTCGGCGATTGTAAACATGTGTCAATGGGTGTGTTAGGTAACGTTTCATCTGTCCGTTACAAATCATTATAAAACATGGTTCACTATTTTGTTAACCATGTGTATCCTTTCCTTATAACGATATCTATAGAGAAGGTTAGAATAGTATCTGCACGACGATGACGCGTTAAGTTCAGAAATATCTGCGCATTTAAAAGTAGGATACAAGTAATGTGCTTATCAGTAGCATCATGAAAAAGTGTTAAACTCACTGACCTGAGAATATTTGAAGCCAAAAGCCATAAAATAAATAAGACATGGAAAATCAAAGACTCATCAAAATTGGAAAGTTGAAAGGCTAAGCCATTGTACAATAATGCACATCGCTTATAAAAGAAGGACTGGAAAACCTCCGTAAAAACACATCCATCACTGTACCCCTCTTAGATGAATTGTAGAATGTAGGAAGAATATACTTGGGAGTACTTCTCAAAATGACTACATTTGGATGCTTGCCATTAACAGCATTGGTACTATGTTATTAAACTGTTAATACAATACTATCTGTTCCACAGATGACCGTGAACGTTTCTGATGGGGATGGTAACTTCACACTCCTAACTGTCTTTGTCCGGTTGATATCTATCAACGACAATAAAGCAAGCATCACTAACCTGAGGATAAATGATGTACCAGAAGATACTCCCGTAGGCACAAAAATCGGAGGATGCACGCTGACAGACGGAGATTACCCATGGTCGAACCATTCCATTCCATATGTGGAGATAGGTAGGTCCACAGAGTTAGTTAATGTATGTCTATCGTTTACTGATGACTGATTGCCTACTCCAATCGTAACTTGCTAGAGCGACAGACGTGCACCGTGATATCACCTGCACGTGGAACTTGACGTCCGTCGCAAAGAAAATGATAACTGACATGACAATTGTGCGGTCTTTAGAATTTATATCACGAATTTAAGATGTCATTTGAAAAATCCGCGGTACATTGTCAATAGGAATGCTGTATTTGTATTATTTTTGGTGTATGTTAAGAACTGTTAGGTGAAACACAATTTGTAGTGATTATGTATATATATATATATATATATATATATATATATATATAATATATATATATATATATATATATATATATATTATATATATATATATTCATTGGCACCTTGCCGTCTTGTCAGGACGATAGTTTGTGCTTCAAAAGTGCATAATAACTATTACCCATGTCGGTAGCGAATGTGACTGATAAGGCCAATTCGCGATGTAAATGTTCGTCCACAGTGGGTGCATGTGAACACGAGGTCATTTCCACCATCATGCACCATCTTACGTCTCACACGCTCGGTGTGTGACTTATCTGCAATAATTTTTTCTCCTTTGTCTTTATTCCATTTCTGATGTTTGCCCTCCATGCAACACGTTCAGCGGCGACTTGCTCCCAATGTGCATTATCAGTGCCTGTATCAATCATGTCCTGCGCATACACATCTTTGTATCGTAGTAGAGGCCGACCTTGAGATCTCTTACCCATCTGTAATTCACCAAAAAAGATGTCCTTCGGTATTCTACCATCATCCATCCTCCTAAGATGTCCCATTTATCTAAGTCTACGAAGACTGAGCATGGAATAAAACGTCACACAACCTGATATTTCCAATACTTCAGTATTTGTGATATTGTCTTGCCACTTAATACCAAGAATTCTTCGCAGACACCGCATATGAAAGCTGTTTAAACGTTTCTCTTGGTGTCAGTAAGCTCCCTGTTCTCCCAGGCTCTTTTTATTAACCTGTTCATTGTTGTTACTGCCTTACCAATCCGGATGTTGATTTCCTGATCTAGGGATAATTTGCTATTTACCACTAATCCTAAATATGTAAAATGGTCTACCATCTCTAGATCGGCGTCGTCAATAAAGATTGATGGTACCCCATGTGCACCTTGTGACATAATCTGTGTCTTCTTTTTGCTAATTGTTAAACCAAATTCAGAACAAGCATTGGAGAATGCAGATAGTAGACGTTGTAATTCTTCCTCAGAGTGGGTTGTAACTGCAGCATCATCTGCAAAAAAACAACAACTCTCTGATCAGTACCCTCCTAATTTTGGTCTTGGCCTTCAATCTCTGAGCATTGTACTGGCCGCCATCTGAGCGTGAGTGAATGTATATACCACCATCCTGATCACGAAAGGCATATTTCAGTAGAAGTGAAAAATATATTCCAAATAGGGTGGGAATATTTTGCTTAACTCCACTCTTGATTTCAAACTCTTCTGAAGTTGCACCATCAAACTTGATTATACCCTTCATGCCTATGTGGAACGATTCCACAATGGACAGAAGAGTTGGTGGGCAGTCAATCTTCTTTATTACTCTGAACAGACCCTCACAGCTGACCAAACCAAATGCCTTTGTGAGGTCGATGAAGGCAATAAACAGTGGTTGATTCTGTTCACGGCATTTTTCTTACATTTGTCGCAATGAGAATATCATATTAATGGTAGACCGGTTCTGCCACATTGTGATTCGGGGAAGACTTGATCTCCTAGGAATTGACGTCTGCGCAGAACAATTTTGGCAACTACTTTTCCAACAATACACAGAAGTGAGATACCCATATAGTTGTTGCAGTCGCTCCGATCGCCCTTGTTCTTGTATAGTGTTAAGATGCTTGAATCTTTGAAATCCTGTGGGAACTTGTCCTTCTCGCCAGCATAGCTCTATTAAATGGTGGATCTGTAGAGTGAGTGTGTCTTGACCACTCCTGATAACCTCTATTGGAATCCCATCCTTACCTGGAGCCTTGTCAGATGCAGGTTCATTTATAGCACACTTAACTTCTGTTATAGTGGGAAGTGTGTCCAGGTGGTCAAGAGTTGGCAGAGCCTCTATGGCGTTGAGGGCATCATCCGCTAGCTTGGTCTCACTTGAGTAAAGCTCCAAATAGTGCTCTACCCATCTATTTTTTTCCAAAA